>JAUTDX010000034.1:0-53343 GCA_030844895.1 Ambrosia x helenae
TTGTCAATAAGCAAAAGATCAAGATTGACCCTATCGACACATGCAAGGGAATATTATCGAGGTCTTGCCTGCTGGTCGTAATTGGAAGGTGTACTAATGTATAATATCTTTATAAACATCGCCCAATGCCACTTACATATGGACTGTTTTGGATAGTCCCTGAAAATATCATACCTAATATAACTGTTATAGTTTATCATATTTTATTTGATGTTAATGAACAGTATTACATGTTTTAAAATTGAAAATGTTTTTTTAATCATGAGAACCCGTACTAGAAAACTCACATAGTTACCCATCAACACCCTACTAACTAACAGGATCAGATAAATTGCCGCTTGTGTTAATGCCCTAGATGCGGTTATCATAGGATACCAATAGAAGTAAGATTCTAACATGAGACGTCTCCTATAGGAAAATTTGGTATTACCTTACAAAATACGCATACATTCATTCACTCGTCACCTTTTATAAATTATAAGTCTTGGTCTCTCGTCACTTTACCCTACAAACCCAAGCCCCACGTCGAATGTGGAAGAATGTACATGTAAATTGCTATGTAAATTGCAGGGAAATGTGTTGGTTATTGTTAAGGTAATAATGGTAACAGTAAGGTGAGATAGAATTTAGTTCATTTGATTGAATAGCTCCCACCTATGGTAGTGATAAAGTGCACGGGGGGAATATTGTAATATGTTATGTTTTATATAATATAAAGAGTGGTATGTATATTTATTTGTTTTATTAATATACAAAAAGTTAACATAAAAATTCAAAAACTGCAGTTTCAAACTTATTTAGTTTTCTCTACGTTTTGACATAAGTTTATCATATACTAAAATATATATCATATACAATATATATGTATTACCAGTGGTGGACCCAAGGGCCCTCGGTTAGAAAAAAAAAAGTAAAAAGGTTAAAAAAATTAGTGAAAATCAGTATAAATCTACGAAAGGAACCCTCTGGAAATCATTTTTGTATTCGCGAGTATGTATTACCATGAAACATGTTTTATATATATCGTTGAAAAATATTTTTTTTTATTTGTAAATTTCTTATAATACCCAGATATTCTACCGTTGATGTTTTTTAGATGTGCTGTTTTTATTAACAAACTCAATTTTAATTTTAGTTGAACATGTTCATGCAATAAAATATTACATTAAAAAATAGGGAACAAAGAATGGTGCCGGCCCACTATATTTGCGCTATTTCCGAATCAGTTTTAAATTTTTAATAATATTAATGGTATCGTGGTATTCAAAAAAGAAGTCCAATTATATTTAAATTTATATTCTACTTATTTAAAAAATTTAAAAATAACAAGCCGGATCTCATGAATTTATTCCCGATCATGTTCAAATGCATATCAATGAATTCATCATGAATAATATATGAATCTTTATAAAATAAAAATAAATATATTTATAGAATAGAGCGTGACAAGGCAACCTAAGTTCCCACGATGATATATGAATAGAAAGTAAAAGGCGGAAATACTAAGGGACGTTAATGTCGTTTACCTAATAAATGTAAGTAAAGTTACCTTTATCTTTCGTCTACTATTTTATGTTAAATTTTGTCAAACATAAATGGGATCCACTACTAGAAAGGGGCAAAAACAATCCCAACCATTAAGAAATCCAAACGACGCTAATTTATAACAAAATAATAATTTTTTTGAACGGCCAACAAATTGGAATCACTCACGGAATACTGGAGTATCATCGTGCCACCAGTGTTGCCACACGATCATATTCCACCACCAAGTCACCAATTCAGGAGGAAACTCATAATTATGAGAAAACCCCCTTTGTGAGATTCGAACCCAGGACCTTATGGTCCCTAAGTCTTATTTCACCACCAAGATAACACTAGGCTATAATAATAATCAAGCTATTTTAATATCGGTCCCACTTAATAAGGCCATTAACTTCGAGACCTAATTTTGGTAGCTAAAAATTGGTGGCGACTAGGATTCAAACAAGTACAAAAACGCCATATAAAATTTTAGACACATGGAGCATGGCTAGACACATGAAGCATGTTACTATTAATACACCCTGACTCTCTCTATATATATCCACAGTCCATATATACATATTAAAGAGAGATATAGTAGGAAGGTCGCAAAATAGCTTTTTTTTTAAGGTTAATTTCTTTTAAATCCTGTAGTCTATGGGACTTGAACCCAAAACCTTTCACAACCTAGGTGTTTTAAAGGCTTTGCCAATGAACCACCACCCCACGGTGGGTCTAAAAAAAACTAATCCTAGAAAATATTACTAAGATTTGAGCCGAAATTTTTGAATAGTAAATTGGAAACTAAAATCTCCAATCTTTTTCAACCACAATAAATTTCAACCACCTATAGCAACAGATATTATTATTGTCGTCATATTTTGACTTTAATATTATATTATAAATAAAGAATATATATTTAAAATAGAGCCGAAATATAAGTGAAAAAACAAAATTTTACCACAATTTACAGTATTCACATACACACATCATTTTTTACCCTATAATTTAACTAAATATCATACTTTTTAAAATTTTATATCTCATTTTAAAAAAACTTCTCACGTCCTCTTGACCATTTTTATTTTTATTTTACTCACAAACACATATTTTATTATATTTCTCGTTCTTTACGCTCACTAATTTGATGCAGGTGAATAGTAGCTTTTTATGTATGAAATTAAAAGCTAGGTATTGATTTTTTTTAAACTATAAAAGTAGGGTAAAAAAAATGATCTAGGAATGTATTGAGTTTTTAGTATATTTTATAAAATTTTAAACATAGGGAAAGGTTTGATAGTCGGGGTGTGAACGGTCTTTCCTAGATCAAACTTTTTATATGTGCGTGTGAATTTATTATCATAAAAAAAAAAAAAAAAAAAAAACTTAATGATATTAGATATTGAAACGATAGCTCATTAATGGCGCAAGACACGCACATTCAGAAACCGCCGTGTTCCATTTTGGTCCGAGGCTTCCAAATAATATAAACTAAAATAATAATATAAACTATGATAACAGTATGAATAAAAAGATTAGGATTGAAACCTTGATTTTTGTAAGTCGGTTCTGGAGAAGAGATCGCTTTTCGAGATCAGCAACATGACGGAATCTCCGACGACGGTTTTTGACGAGTGATACGGCGTTACGCCACTTCTTTAAAGCTGCTTCCGATGGATGTTTGCCCGGAACATCAAAATCTTTCAGAAAGTCGTCCATTTATATTTATTATGATTATGAACCACAACTTACAGCAACCCAGCGCGTAAGGGAAAGTGGAGCTACTTATAGTCACGATCGGGTACAAAACCGTAATGATATTATGTTATTATATATGGCCCAATTAAACAACTTTTGGTATGGGCCTAAACCGGCCCGGCACATAAGGTCGCTTTGTATTTAAAGAAAGGGAATATTTAAAGAAAACTAGTTTTGTGTCCGAGCGTTGCGGCGAGAAACAACATTTAGTTACATGTGGATTGTGTGTTGTACTTTAAGCAATTGTATTGTAAAACTTACATTTAAGAGGTCTATAAGAAATATATTATAATATAGTATAGATGATTTCGGTTCATTTTCGTTTCGGTTATTACTTAACCATAATATATCCAGTGGTGAAGCTTGGTTTCGGAATCGGCGGGGGCCCGAACTCAATTTTTTCGATCGGTAGTGGAAAATTGGCGAGTGCCGGACTTAACCCGGACTCAATTTACCTATGAAAATCGCAAAATTCCAGTACTGCGCCAAAAAAACAGGGGTGCCAGGGCCACCCCTGGCCCAAAGTATACTTCGCCCTTGAATATATCATTTTTAAATTAAAAAGTATAGCAATACTATAATCAAATTAAAGAGAAAAAACGTTCGTTTATACGGTGTAATAATATTAGGAAAATATTAATGTATAAAAAATTTATGGGCATTTAAAAATCGTGGGAGTAGTTGGTTAAAATAAGGGTGAAATATGTAATTGTTATGTAAATAAAAAAAGTTGAGTAAGTTGAGGGGAAAATGTGTAAGTATTGTATAAAAGACATATTTGCCCTTAAAAGGTAGTTAATATATGCATTGTGTGTTGTACTCTAAGAAATTATGCTTGTAAAACTTAAATTTTAAGAAGTCCTTATAAAATATATTATAAGATAGTATATATAATAATTTATGAGAGTGAATAAATTATAAATGTAGAGTGAATTTAGAGAGAAAAGACCAACCACCTTATGGTGGAGTGATATTAGAGTTGTAAAAAAAACAGTTTATGGACCGAACGGGTTCGTTCAAAAACCGGTTCCTACACGAACCGATGCTGCTTCATATACAGACCGTAGGTTCCATCATCGATTCCTCATTTTTTCTAGAAAAAAACGAACTGAATCGGTTCCTACACGAACCGGTTCCTGACCAAACCAAAAAACCGGTTCGAACCGTTGGGGACGAGCTGACCGTTAGAAACTAGCCATTAGGCTCGTTTTTGTTGTTTTTTATCGTTAACTTTGCTCCTAATTCACCATTTTGCCACCCCAACTTAGTATAAATAGGTTTTAGATGTTTTGGGTTGATCACAACACTCAAAAACGCAAAAAACGAACCCGAAAAACCAAAAAACACAACTGTATTTGCCCTTTTTTTTTCGCTTTGCTACTTTGTTACATCTTCCATGTCTTCATCAAACCCATCACAAACCGGTTCCTCAAACCAACCCACTATTGTTCGTATTCTTGAGACGACACGAAACGCCAAACTATTTGGCCAAGAAACGGCTTTTTTGATATTGCGTCTATCCCTGGTTATTTTAAAATTGTCAGTTATTTATATTCATCCATATCGAATTAAAAAAAAAAACATTTTGGCTGGCTCATTATCAAAGAAAATCCTATAGATATAGCAATGATGTAATTTCGATTCTTTGAATCTTTGACTGGAATCTATGAGATAAGTGAAATAAAAATTGATACATAATTTATTTTAAGAGATGCCACCGGAATGGAATTGATAAAATAGTCCTAGAAGCAGAATTCTACCATTTAGGCTTACTCTGCTTTGGGATTTTTTTTTAGAATATCAAAACTGATTCAGTTTCTTATATTATAATGTATAACGGTATTGAAATTCTAATCTACTTGAATATTGAATACAGAAAACTATATGAATGTTTTATTTATTAACTTAACGTTAACACGCGGATATACCTAATCTATATTTTCATATTCTCTCTTCTTTTATTGCCCTCCTGTCCTGTCGTCAATTGACAGTATGACTTAGGGCGCAATATAATTTAAGTGATCAAATCATATTTTGGTAAAGCACCTTGAATCCACTAGAGAGTAAAGGATCTTGGATCCAACGCAAAACCCTTTGTGAATGAGAAAGATAAAGACGAGAGAAAAACCAATGAAATCAAGTTTTCAAGTTTTAAGGTTGTAATTGAATGGTAAAGTTTGATTACCATTAACCTCCAGAATAGTTAACGAGTTTTTCGGTTTGATTCATCTCCTAAAGGCAGCTCCCGGCTTGAGTTATATTTAAGTTAAGGTGGCCTTAGGCATTAATTACCTATGGTATTTTTCTTATTACCTATTGTATTTTGTAACGTTTCGTATTTTTGATTTACCTTGTACTAATAAATATTTAATAAAATCATTGGATCTCGATGTCTTAGTGTGTTTTAAAAAAAAATTCGTAACATTTTTAACCTAGTATAATCATAATATATATATATATATAATATAGTTTATATATGAAAAATGTCTTAAAAAAAAATTTGTTTGAACCGGGACTCAAACCCGCGTCCACCATGGTTCAACAACTTAACACACAACACAAACCACTGGGCCACGTTGCCATCTATCTTGTGTCTTTATCCAAAGCCAATTAAACTTAACACGTCCCTAAAACACAATCAGTCAACTCTAGAAGTCTAACACCCAATCGACCTATTCGAATTGATTTCAAATCTCGCGTCTTCGATCTAATTATGGCATGAAGTATGATTGACATACCCTCAAGCGTATTCTACACGCCAATTATCATTCAAAACATTCCATTTTAAAGAGTAATTATGCGTTTGTTTTAATGAACAGGTCAAACTTTCCAATCGTGCAATCTATTCGTGTTAGTATAAATTGGAATATCCTTTTCAACCTAAAGGTGCCGAATATACTTTCCTAAACCTCAAAACTCTCTGTCATTCTCTCTAATTCATGAAATCGAGCCCCGTTGACCTTCTGTTTTAACTTGTCGTTCTACATCAATTTCAATTCGTAAGTTTTAAATTTTCCTTTGGTTAGTTTATAGTATACGAACAATAACCCTATGATTGCAGGGGTTATTGTTTGATGATTTGGTCAATTGGTAAAATTAGGATTCGTAAGATAATGTGGGGAAGGTAAGATTGTCGAGTAAATGCTTTTATTTAAAATAGAACGAAAATAAAACACAACTGATCCTAGATCAGTTGGTTAAACAGCCAATGCTTAAAGCATGGGTCGGTCGTGATCTTGAGTTCGAACCCTAGCAACATGTTTTTATTTTCTTTACAATTATGAATTCAACCTAAGAAGCCCTTTTAATTAATTGAAGTCAAATATAAACGTTCTCAGGGTTTAGACTAGATGGTCTAGGCTTGTGATTTAAACCATGAACCGCCCAAGTGCGTGGCTTCGATTCCTAGCAGCCACGATCTTTTTTAAGCCTTTATCTTGATATTTATTCTATATAAACTTTTAAAATAGTTTTAAAATACCAAAAAGGATTTATAAATTCTATAAAATTTATTTTATGTTATTCAAATGTTAAAATTTATTATCTAATTTTTAGTTTTTCAAAAATCATTTATTTAATATATATATATAATATTACAAGTTTATTCACTAATAAATTAAAATTCTATAAAAATATCTAAAAAGTTTTATAAAATTCCATAAAAATTATTTTAAACCTATAAATCAATAAAATTTTCAGAATTGAATTTTAATTTCATAAAAAAATTTATTAAGTATTTTTAATTAATTTATGTTATTTTAATCATAATAAATTCACAATAAATCCATTTTTCATTATTTTTGCATCAAAATTTTACATAAATTATCTTTATTCATTTAGATCAGAAATATAATTTTATGATCCGAAATTTATGAATTTTAATATTTTTATATATTAATACTATATTTTGACAAATAAATTATAATGTATTATATATCCATTAATTAAGAAAATTATTTTATAAAAAATATTTTTCACATTATAACACTTTAGTACAACTACCTTTGATCAAGATCTTACAAAAATTCTTTTTATTTATTTATTTTCTAAATTTCTTTATGTATTATTTCATTAACTATTATTCTAAATTAATTATTAAACAATTGTCGTTCCCCAAATTAGGATCCCTAAAATACTTTTAGACTAGAAAACTTAGACTTTTAAGTTTTCCCAACACTTATTTATTGCCTTAAACATAGGGTGATACTTGGATACACTCGAGCCACATTTAATCTATATCAAGGGATTCGATACTATCATTAAGGTAAGTTTACATAGCCCCCTTTTTACTGTTTTACATTTTTGGGGTGAAACATGTTTAAACATTTTTGATGCAACAACAATTAGTCATTCTCATTATGTTGAAACTTGTGGATTCAATTTGACTGTAACAAAAAGACACAGTACAATCATTAACATTGATCAAGCCGCCTGTTTAGATTATAGCGCTATGGGTCTGACAAACCCATCCCCCGACATAAATTCAGGGATGATCGAAAGCAGTTACACTTTTTCTAACTTGTGAGTTAGGTCTCAGTCGACACAAGGTTTGATTGTACAAAAGACGCATTGTTACATGTTGGACTCATACTCTTATATTATACAACTGTGATTGTTATACTAATTATTGTTATCCATTATATTCAAAAACCTATGTATTCTCACCAACTATTTATAGTTGACCCCCCATCTTTCCAACTCAACATGTTTCATGTTTTACTTGCTATTGGAAGTTGTACATGTCTTGGATCACATAGGAGTTTTGGACCTAGTTTATATGAATCAAGTTTATGTAATTATTAATTGTATGACAAATTGTAAATCGTTTAATAATATTCAACTTCCATTTAGTACCATGAGCTATTGAACAATCATCACTACGTGACACCTCGATGTTTCCGCTATCGGTTAGGGTGTTACATATTTCTAATGCTTTTTTATTTCTAAAGACGGCCGGGGACCTATTATTTCTAGTTGATTTATGAATAAAGGTGGCCATAGGCCCCTATGGTCCAGTGGTTACGACCTCTCTCTTTCACGGAGAAAACGAGGGTTCAAGTCCCTTTGGGGGTATACCAAGACTTAAGACTATAGGAGTGGGATTTTCTATCAAGTGATCTATATTTGTCAAGTCCTTCTAATAGTCTCTCAGTGGGACTTTGTATTTTAGATCAAGTGATATGTATTTGTCAAATCTGCCTGGTAGACGAAAGGAAGTTGATTGTGGAACGTCTAAAATGAATTAGGCATTGGGTCGATGCCCGAGTGGTTAATGGGGACGGACTGTAAATTCATTGACAATATGTCTATGCTGGTTCAAATCCAGCTCGGCCCAAAAATTTGTCAATCTACTATCAGATGGTAGAACACTCTTGTTTTTAAGAAATACTTGATACGAGAGAATAAAAAAGAATCCAAAATTTCTGCTAGATCTCTTCTTCTTTCCCTGGGGTTTTAGTTCAATAGGCAATAGCACAGCCCTGTCAAGGCGGATGTTGCGGGTTCGAGCCCCGTCAGTCCCGACGGATCAAATAAGTACATCAATTTGCCTCTCCATTTTTTGTGAAAGAAGGGGTTTCCTTCTTTTTTTTTTCAGGATTCTGTCGAACAAAGAACAAACTCTAAACTAAAATGAAAATAACTAAAATAGTGAAGTTGATAGAATATTCCATCTTTTATCCTACAGCTCATCTTTCTCATACTTCTTTGTCTTCCAAAGAAATTTTGATCATGAAAATTGAGAACCTAATTCCTCTCTTCTTCCACTTCGCTTGTATTATTTGTTGGGGTTTTGTAGTTAGGACGGGGGTTAGATTTCGTTTCGTTTGATGGTTCTATAAGGAAGACCTAAGGTAGGTCATAGAAAAGAAAAGAAGGATCAATAAATGATTGGTCCGGGAATCCAATCTTGGATTCGGTATGGATAAAAGATGTTCGTATGTTATACTATTCAATTCTCGACGACGAATTAATTTAATAGCCCAGATATTGTTATTCATGATATTGATCCGATTCAAGATCATCGATAGGTAATGCATTCATTGAATTAACAGGTGAAAGATTTATTATCTCTATGGGATTAAATCCCGAGTTCTTGTGAAAAAATAAACAATGAGATTATGGAAGTAAATATTCTTGCATTTATTGCTACTGCACTGTTCATTTTAGTTCTTACTGCTTTTCTACTTATAATTTACGTAAAAACAGTCAGTCAAAATAATTAACTTTAACTGACACTTGACTTCTGAATTCTTATCAATAGTTGAAGAAATCAAATGAAAAGTATTCTATTTTTACATCTTAAATGAAAACAACGGGCTATCATCGGCGGTCTTCTTTTAGATCCGAGAGTATGGTAAGTAAGAAATTTTTCTTACTTACCATACTCTCTATTAGTGTTATAGCAGTGTATAAAATTGTTTCTAATAAAGTAGCTATACTATATTAGCTTCTATCTTCAATATATGTAGTTATTAATCCATATATGGAATTGACGTAGGACCCGATTCTATTTCTTTTGGTACATCTATTTATTCCGATGAATCTAAAATAATTGTTTTACTGTTACAGAATACATTTCTCCACTAGAATCCAATGAAATTTGGAAATGAAGATATTTTGATTTGAAAATGATTTCAATTCAAATAAAAAATATGTTACAGAACGATCTATAAAACAATTGATACCATTTCATTCCTCAACTAAATTAGAAAACTTGCAAAACGGATATGTTTATCATAAAGAGATTCGGCGTTCCTCACCCTGCTTCACCTTAATTGTTATTTGAACTAGTAAAAGTTCTGTCTTGGTCCGAGTGGGGATAACATTTCTCTCCTGCATGTCCATGGAGTTTTGAAAAATTCAAACATCTCAGAGATAGATAGAGAGGTAGGAATTTATCGAAGCTTAGAATCTTTGCTATTAACTATTTGAATTCTTGGCTGTTCATATTATTCATAATTACTATGAATATATTAAAGAACTAGTACGGAACCCGCACGTTGCGGCGGGGTGAACAATTTACAAGTATAAGTTTAGATGTATAGCTTGTAATCCGGTGAGACGTAGGAATAAGTAACTACTTTAAATCAAATATTTGGAAACCCGATTCAATAGACTGTTTACAAGTTAAACCAAGTGTGTTTATATAACGTAATAAAAGTAAACAAAGTGTGTAAAGTAATAAAATCTATTAGCTTTATTTATAATGTAACGGGTAAAAGACAAAATGCATAAGAATTTCTTACGTTGTCACTCACAAGCCGATCATTCATCGCGTAACACCTCCCGATAGACAACATTTGAGGTGTATACTCCGTGTTTTTTGAAATGTTTGGTAGGATGTACTAATACCTTTGTATTTTCGCGTGAAATCCCTCTTGATAAAACGACATAAAGTTGTCCATGCGAAAATACAGAATCCGGAAGATAAACACCAACATGCGGAATTGTTTGACCTTGAACTTTGTTGATTGTCATGGCAAAGCTAAGTCGAATGGGAAACTGTTTTCTTTTCAGCTTGAATGGGAACATGTCATCTTCAGAAAGACATAAAGGTATTCTTGGCAAAAATACCCTCTTTCCAGCATGTTGCCCGATAGCTATCTCTGCATCAATAACATTGCGTTGGAAGCCTTTACATATCAGTCTTGTGCCATTACACAGACCATGTGATGGATCGATATTCCGCAATAATATTATGGGGCAACCAATTTTTAAACGAAGTCTATGAGGCAACAAACCACTAACAGTTAGTGAGTTTAAGTTATCTTTTACTCCCACATCCCCTTTGAAGTACTGCAATATTTTTGAAGTGTATATATGTAGATGTTGTTTAGTTGTCTTTCTCTGTCATTAGAAACATCTTGTCCGATAAATAATTTAATTTGTAAAAATAATTGATAATTTAATCTTATAAAAAATCTTTGAAGTGTCTTTCAAAAGAAAAAGAACAACCACACATTACATGGGCCCAACTAAATTTTTATTATATATAATATTTTTTTTTGAAGGGAAAAACAAAGCCACCACACAAACAGAACATACACACATCATGTATCTATCTCCATCCCCAATATTCAGCTGCAACTTCTATTGCCTTCCAAAAAAAAAAAACTAAAGTTCTATCCTAATTAACAGTTATATAAGCGGACATAACAAGAAAGAGAATGTCGGACTTCTTACCTAAAGTAATCAGAAGAACTTGAGCCTGTAGAGAGTTGACCAATTCACGAGTAGTCAGGTTTTCGACAATGGCGGTGACGACGGTGGAGGTTTGGTGGTGAATCAGAATTGTGTGAGCTTGTGTGTGTTAAACTTTCTTGTGTATGAACACTTCACCACAAATGCAATGAGATCGAGAGGCGCGGTGGGGGAGGTATTACATTATTATAGCGGCTACTGGGTTGTATTTATTGGCATTCATAATTATTTTAATTGACCCATTGAAGGAGGTGAGAGTGATGCACTAGTCATGGATAGAAACTGAAGAAGGTGAAAAGGTGTTGGGTGGGTGCCTTATTAAAAGTAATTGCCGGTTATTGACATACAAACCGTTTTTTTTTTCGTTTGTGCCTCTATTTAACCCATAATATTATTCATTCAATATGATAATTAAAAGTAATTGTTGGTTTACTTTTATTACAAGTTGAATCTAAACATTGTTTATCCTATTATTATTTCTTGATCCTAACTCCTAAGGTACATTATATTATTAAATTTGTATACGTAGATTTTGATGATCTAACACTATAGTTGACACGACAGGCCTATAGTGTGTGCTTTTATTATAAGTTGAATGTAAACATTGTTTCTAGTTATTATCCTGATCCTAAGGTGTCTTATAAGTTCTAACATCAACTTTTGAACTCCTCCTCAAGTTTCAAACTAACTTAATTTTAATAAATACCAAGTAATACATTAAAGAGTGTAGAAAAGACAACTTTGCCTCTAAAATAAAGAGTGTAGAAAAGATAACTTTGCCCCTAAAATAGCCTCATTTACTATTGTACCATAATCATAAATACTTGTATTTCCTTAACTTTTGCGGTCATCCCTCCCTCATGCTTTATATATAGTATAGATAGAATATAGAATTTCAAATAACTGTTAAATATTATAGAACATAACGATGAATATAGCGATATAGACTTTTCATTTTTTTTATCACGATTCGTTGATCACGATTCAATATTTTTTTTCTTATTCAATTATGAAAAAAAAAACTATTCAGAGTTCCTAGAGCTCCTTGTAAAGCTTGTCGGAAAACCCATTGTCGGACTTGATTACCGGCCTTTTGTTGTTCAAAATTTATAGTTTCACAATTCAATAAGAGAGCTCAGATAGCAATACCAATTCGATCCAAGCTCTCTTGGAATCAGTTCGACAACGGATCACAAAATCTTGGTCATCTTCTCTATATAATGGATGGAGAGTCTGCTTTAAAATTGAAAATCGTCCGCCCTGCACCCACCCCTCGAGTATATGCTTCAACAGGAATCACACAAGGGTAGATTAGAAACCTCTAGTAAAATAGTAAAATGACCGCCCGTAACCCAGCAGATAAAGTACAGATGGATGTTTGTTGTCCCAACAATTCTTTTAGTCCCAAGCCTGCTAAAGAAAGGGATAATTTATAACTTATAACAAAGTTTTAGTGTTGATTCCTAGGTGTAGTGCTTCTTCCCCTCTGCTGCCTATTGCTAGACTAGGATTGACCTGTCATACCGAACCATAGGTATAATCTTTCGCTCAATACTAGAATCGAGAATTGAAACATAGCATTTGAGGCTGCATTAATCGAGGACACATGACAGAAGGAATTGTTCTATTTCTAAACTTTACCTTCAACAAGCGTAGATTTTTTTATTTTCTTTTTTTCCCTATCACGAATCATGTGTATTTCTCGTAAGACTAAGAGTAAAAAAAAAAAAAAAACAAAAATCAAATCGCACCATCTCTGTAATAGGTAGATACTTGGGGTTAGCTACACGGAGAATCTCTTTCTTACGGTTACAGGGAAGCTCTATAATAGATCACTACGACCTCCGAATAGGTAAGAGAAGGAATTCGGTTCACGAAGGGTAAAGGCCAAGCGAAGCGAAAAGGGTTTTCCATGAGATGGGAAATGAATACGATTAGAAAATCAAAACACAAAAAAAAAAAAAAAAAAAAAACCCAAACCAAAACCCTTCCAACACAAATCCAAACACCCCACATGTCCATGTTCATCCTCCCTGGCCCAAAGCGCCTTGCTATGGCCATAACGAGACCTTAGGGTTTACTTTTTCAGACTTTCTTGAAACCTCATACCGACGTCGTAATTTCATGTGACCAAAGCTGTAACACCCCACCTCTAATATCATCAAAGATTGTTCGCTTTGCCCACTAGAAGCTCACAGATTTGTTTTTGGTTGCCCGAGTAAAAACTTCCCAGGAGGTCACCCATCCTAGTACTACTCCCACCCGAGCACACTTAACTGTGAAGTTTTCATGTGCTCCACAGCCAACTAAGTCCAAAACACGTTAATGATTTATGAGACAGGACATTACTTATGAACCAATATATCTCCTGTCAACGGGAGATGTGGGATATGCTAGGGTGTTACAAAAGCGCTTCGCTATGACGCTAGGCATTTTAGAGATGGTTAAAATAGAATAAGGGGGTGAGAATAGACGGAACCTTCAATAATCATTTCTACCGAACAAATTAAAAGGATGAAAAACAAAGGGCGTAAATTGCAAAATTCTTTTAAATAAATAAATACTGGCGGCTACTGTCGAAAGTCTCTTTGCACATAAATAAAATCAATTGGATTCTCCGATACATGTTCAGGATGGAGATTAATTCATCATCATCATCATCTGAATCATCATCATCATCACCTGAACCTGATGCACCTGTTCTCTCACCAAAAGATCGTATACTCAAGGTACTAAGATATCTTTAAAACCTTTCGCCCTTAATTTGTAGCGAAATTTGGGCATTTTGTGTGCACGTTTTGATTAGTTTGGAATTTGTTTATTATGAATTGCTAGATATTTATTATTATGAATTGTTAGATATTTTAGTGTAATTTGATTGACTTATCGACTAGAGTATACATCAAACAAATAAGAAGAGTGCGGGATTGCATGCTTGTTGAGTTTATTATGATTTTAGTATTAAGGAATTCGTCCCTAAGCAATGAGGGTTCCAAGGGGTCTAGCTGCCACGTCAGCTTGGAAATTTTTTATTTTGACTAAAATGCTTCATTAAAATTTTTCGATTCGAATTTTTTAATTTCAATAAAATGGGCAAGTTACATAGGAATAACAGGTAGGCGGGCAACAAGTTGCGCCGCCACCGAGAACCCTAATATAGAGAAAACAAATCCTCGCCCCTAGGGAGTCGAGAAGTTGCTGTGCACCACCCGTTGGAAATTACATTAGAAAAATTAATTTATGAAAAATTGGCTTTTAATTATTATTTTTTTTACCATAAGAACAAACCTATCCGAATTTTGGCTCTTTTTTGAACAATTTTGAATTGGAAAAGAGATAGCTGACTGATCATCTGGCAGTTACCGGCCCTGATCCCTATTTTCGAAAACATTCATTTGATCAGATGACAGGTTCATAGGATTCATACTCGTTTTTGCATCTGAGTTTTATCCGATTGATTCATTCGAGTGAACTATCGAATAGTTTCAATCTGAAAATGTTCATACGACTCTTAGATTATGTAGGCAATTGTTCGTTGATTACAGAAATTCCCCAACATGATTGATTTTCACTATTTTGTTCAGAATTTTCAGTGGAGGGATAATCTATTTTGTTGATTGGTTTTATTTTGATGAGAAAATAAAAGCTTATAGTGTTAATTATGTTGTCATATTATTTTGTATCAGAGGCTAGCCCTAATAGATGTTCTGAAGAGAGCCTTGAGCATATGCAGTTGGGGATAATTGCATATGTTAAAAGAAACAGTTCCCGATTACAAGAGATTTGTAATGCGATTTTACCAACTGATGATGAAATTCTGACAGCTATTAAAGCACAAGCCGACCCTGGCGTTGGGGATTTACTGCAAGAAAGCATGGTTTGGTTGCAGTGGTTGATGTTTGATGGTGATCCTGTTGACATGCTACAACGACTTGCGGTGATGAATGTCGATCAACGTGGCGTTTGTGGATCCGTCTGGGGTAATGATGAGATGGCATACCGTTGTAGGACATGTGAAGTTGATCCCACTTGTGCAATTTGCGTCCCGTGTTTTGTAAATGGTGATCACAAAGATCATGATTACTCGGTTATAAAGACAGGTGGTGGATCCTGTGATTGTGGCGACGTGACAGGATGGAAACGCAGTGGATTTTGTTCGAAACACAAAGGAGCAGAACAAATGCAACCACTTCAAGAAGATGTTGCGAAGACTCTAGGTCCAGTATTGGATTATCTTTTTCTTCATTGGAAGAACAGTTTATTACGTGCAGAGGGTAACCATCAAAACAGTTTACTCTTAGTAAGATATCATAATGCTTCGAAATCAAAAAGGGTTGCAGATGTGTTGACATCAGTAGTGGTGGGGATGCTTTTGGAATTTTGTAAGTGCAGTGAAAGCTTGCTTAGTTTTGTTTCCGGAAGATTATGCTATATAGTCAACCTGTTGGACATTCTTTTAAAGGCAGAGAGGTTTTTGAGCTTGGATGTTGTCTCGAAGCTTCACAAATTATTTCTAAAATTACTAAGTGATCCTTTTTTCAAAAATGAGTTTGCAAAGGCTTTTGTAATTTATTATCCCACAGTTGTTAATGAAGTGTTGCAACAGAGTACAGATGCTATTTTTCGGAAACTACCACTACTATTATCATTTGGTTTTCAAATTTTCACTGTCCCTACTGTGACTCCACGTCTCGTTAAGGAAATGGATCTTTTAACCATGCTTTTGGAGTGTTTGAGCAAAATATATAGTTCTTGTTCTGGACAGGATCATCGACTAAAGGTAAAGTCAACCTTTTGTTAATAAAATTTAGTTGTGATTTTCGAGTTTGTGTTTTATTAATGATAAATTTCAGGTTTCAGAATGGCAATATATGTATCAAACAACACAATGTGTTGTAAAACATATTGAATTTGTCATGAGCAATTCTACAATACCAAAATACATGACATGTGAGAGGCGTGACATTTCCAGAACATGGATGCAACTCTTACTATTTTTGCAGGGAATGAATCCTGAAAAAAGAGAAATACATATTCACGTAGAACAAGAAAATGGAAATTTCGATTTTCCTTTTCAGTTAATGCATTACATTGCAAAAGTTCATGCTTTATTAGTAGCTGGTGCATTTACCACTGAAGAGGAATCGATTTCCATTGCAAAAGTCAATGAGAAGGATGTTAAAGAAAAGGACTCCTTTTATAGCCTGACTTCCTTGGATTGTGAAATGAAGGCTGTTGAAGGAAATGCTGACAGAGTTTCAGTTTTGACTTCAGCTTCATCATTGTTAATCTTCGAGTGTTTATGGGCCATTGAATACTGGTTGAAAGCTAACAGTACGTCAAGAACAAGTTTAGAAAGGCAAAAAACTGTTTCTTCAGGTCTTGGAGGTCAAGTGGTGGAAGGCGAGCATACACATGAATTAGAGGTCTTGAGTTCAGCAGATTGGCCAGAAATTGAGTATGATGTTAGCACACAAGAGATATCAGTACACATCCCATTGCATCGTTTGCTTTCATTGATTTTACAAAGAGCATTAAAGAGGTGTTATGGTGAATCTGAATCATCTACTGATTCATCAATCAAATATGGTGATTTTTTTGGCCATGTTTTAGGTGGCTGCCACCCGTACGGATTCTCTGCTTTTGTAATGGAACATCCTCTGCGTATTAGGGTTTTCTGTAGTGAAGTTCAAGCAGGGATGTGGCGGAGGAATGGTGATGCTGCAATCCTATCCTGTGAGTGGTATCGTTCAGCTAGCTGGTAGGAGAGAATTATTTAATTATCTGGTGGAAGCTTTTAGTGGGGTTGATCTTAAGCACCTGTATTTTTGTTTAATGCAGGTCTGAGCAGCGACTGGAACTTGATTTATTTCTTCTACAGTGTTGTGCTGCCTTAGCTCCAGCCGATCTTTATATTGCTAGAATCATAGAACGTTTTGGTCTATCATCTTACCTTTCTCTGAATATGGAAAGAGCTAACGAGTACGTATCTTTTCGGAAACTCGTTAATTTTACTGGATTTTGGCCCTATTAAACTGTATGTAGAACTCATTAATTCTTCTTGATTTGGGCTTCAAAGAAAATATTAGGTGTAGTTTATTATCTATCTTAACATTGAATTATTTTTTGTTTGACATTACAACAAATGAAAGGACTATAAGTCAATATTTGAAAACATATTACAAAATTTGATGGTATTGTCCTGGTGCCACATTTTCATTGATTTTCTGTAGAGAAGTAATTATTAGATTGAAAGTTATTAGGTATGGGCAAGCTTACGAACTTTACTTTAAAATTAGTAAGCTTCTTATCGTTCTCAAAATGTGATCGTTGGGTCATGATCATGAATTAAAATATTTTATATAATTCATTCAGTTGATATGCCTTCACATATTCCATGAACTTCAATTGAGTAACCAAGATGTAAATATCTAGTGTTAGTCACCCAAAATAGTGATTATAACCATACCAATTGTCCAACCGTCACATTTTTCTGTAATTTGCATACTGAAAAACATGTTCTCATTTAGCAGTATGCATATTACAAATATGATTAATGATAGGTAACAGTTAATAAGTAAAGTTATACAGTCTCTCTTCTTAAATATGTTTTCCAATTCTATTATCATGATATCATCATCATTGTACTTCTCCTTGGCCTTTCAAACAGTATCTAATGATGTAAGCCATGGAATAATGTTTTCAGGTATGAACCGGTTTTGATGCGGGATATGCTAATACTTATCATACAAATATTGAAAGAAAGACGATATTGTGGATTGACTACAACTCAATGTTTGCAGCGTGAGTTAATTTATAATTTATCATCCAGAGACGCTACTCACAGTGAACTGGTCAATTCCCTTCCTCATGAGCTTTCTAAAGTTAACGAACTTCAACAAGTTCTGGATAATGTAGCCGAGTACTCGTATCCATCTGGAACCAAACAGGTAAGGGTTTATGAAACTAAGCTTCTTCCATAGACCAAAATAACTTTATTTATATGCTCAAGATAATACATTATACTTTGTATAGGGTATGTACCAATTGCGTTTAGAATACTGGAAAGAACTAGATTTGTACCATCCTCGTTGGATATCACGTGACTTACAAGCTGCAGAAGAAAGATACCTGCGTTTTTGTAAAGCTTCTGCATCGGCAAATCAGCTTCCAAAGTGGTCAAAGGTTTATCCTCCTTTTAACGGGTTAGCTAAAGTAGCTACATGTAAAACGGTGCTACAAATCATTCGGGCTGTTCTCTTTTATGCACTTTTTACTGATAAGTTGGTTGACTCACGTGCTCCTGACAGTGTTCTTGTAACATCTTTACACTTACTATCATTAGCATTGGACATTTCTCAAGTGCAGATCCAATGTGGTGGTATGGATAATCCTATTCCACTTTTAGGCTATGCGGGTGAAGAAATATCTACAGGGTTCAATGACGGACATGATCATCAAAGCTTATTATCACTTCTTGTGTTATTAATGAGGAAAACTGAAAAAGAAAACATGTACAGTTTTGACATCTCTTCTTTGATCAAGATTCTTCTTCAGAAATTTGCCGAGCTGGATTCTGGATGCTTAAAAAAATTGCAAATATTAGCACCCGAGTTTGATACTCTGCTATCTAATTCCAAGCCTAGCAGCGATACAAGTAACAGTGCTTCCATATCCGATAGTGATAAACAGAAGGCAAAATCTCGAAAGAGACAAGCTGCAATAATGGTCAGTTTTCATTCAATTTACCTTCTCTATAAAAATAAACAAGTTATTGATTCTCTAATGGGAACACGACAACACGTTAAGATTTTTGAATTTAACTACTTTACATGCAGGAAAAAATGAAGGCACAACAGGCAAAATTCATGGAGAATATAAATTTAACTGCAGAGAGTGGCTTAAATAATTCCAGTCTTGCTGAAGAAACTGTATCTGATGTTGCAAATGATCCAGACGGACAAGAGCAACAAATTTGTTCTCTATGTCATGATGCCAATTCCAATTCACCTGTGTCTTTCTTAATTTTTCTACAGGTTGGTGAATCCTTTTAATTTTTTCTTTTATTTATTTTACATTTAGTCATATAAGTTATTGACTTTTCCTGTTGACATACTTTATCTGATAAAAGAAATCCAAGGTTGCGAGTTTACTTGATAAAGGTTCCCCATCATGGGAAAAACAAGTTCAAAGGTCTGGGAAGGAGAAAGTTTCAGTTAATGATGGCACGCTTAATAAGCTAGAAACGTTAACACCATCCCGGTTAATGGATTTGGTTCAAAATGCAGTTAATGAATTTGCTTCCACCGATCTGCCACACGAGCTTGATGCTTTTTTGGACTTCATAAAAATAAAGTTCCCCTCTCTGCAAAATGTACATTTCCCACAGTCATCACATGATAATACCAGTCAAACAGCCACGTCTTTGGGTGATGCCTTTGAAGAAAGTATGTACACAGATATGCTGCGCATTTTGGATAATGATTTGATGAAAGGCAGGGATCTGTCATCTGCTGGTTGTCATTCAAGTTCAGATAGTAGTTCAAATGAATCTCTTTTGCTTGGAATATACATTGCTTCTTTATTTAATGAAATAATGAATAATCCATCACCTTCAGAAACTGGAGGGTCCCATAGTAACACAACACCAAGTTTAGTAACTTTAGACATGACCTATGATGGTTTTGAATCATCTGATTGCAATGGAATTTATGTTTCTTCTTGTGGGCATGCTGTTCATCATGGCTGCCTTGATCACTATCTTCGTTCACTGAAAGAAAGGTACAACCTTCTAATAATATTAAAATTATTCTTTAAACAAGTAGTCATTGTGTAATGTAATTGTCTGCAGAAATTCTAGAAGAACTGCTTTAGAAGGAGGTCAAAGTGTGGATTTAAATCAGGTGTGTTCTGTTTGAATTCATTTGATATATGATGTCAATAGTTAGTTATTTTAATAATATCTGATGTCCAGGAGGAGTTCTTATGTCCTGTTTGTCGAGGACTTGCAAATTCTGTGTTACCTGATTTACCTAAAGAAGAAACAAAGAACGGCTGGCAATCAAAAAGTCAAAATTTGTTATCAACAGATGCTAGTGATGTTTCTTTCCTTGGACGATCACTTTCTCTTTTGCAAGCTGCAGCTGACGTTTCTAGAAGTAATGAAGTTCTAAAGGATTTTCCAGTGCAACACAAAAGAGAAACAGACACAACTCTTGAATCTGTGGTTCGTTTACTACGTGAAATGTATTTCTCAGGAAATGATAAAGATTCGAGATCAAATCAGTTAAGTGACTCGGTGATCATATGGGACACCCTCAAATATTCCATTATATCTACAGAAATAGCTGCTAGGTCTGAAAGGACTTCTTCAGCTACCAATTTTAGCACTGGTGCCTTGTATGAAGAACTAAGATCTTCCAGTGGGTTTATTTTGTCATTATTGCTAAAAATTGCTCACAAAACCCGAGTCCAAAGTTCTCTTGATTTGCTCTTAAGATTAAGGTGTATTCAGCAGTTTGCAAAGTCTATATGCTGTGCTGATACTCTCAATGACCCATCCAATGACACCTACAGAGTTGGAGGTATTTTTCTAGTGTCTATCCATGTTTTAGTGGACTGTTTATATATTTTATGAAACTAATTCATGTCAAAATTGTTGTTCTTTTCAGGAAGTATGATGACCATGTTGGGAAACACTGACACGGGCATACGATTCCCTGATTTTCAGTTTTTGGCAATGGCATCTTCTCCTATACTTGCATATGATGCTTTTTCAACTTTAATGTGGATCCTTTTTTGTCTCCCAGTCCCGTTTATGTCCTCCGAGGAGAAAACATTCTTTCCTCTTGTTCATATGTGCTATGTTGTCTCCATAGCTCAGGTTGATTTAACAATATCATTTCTGATTTATATATATCTCATCTGTATCTTGCTAAAGATCTCTCTCTTGTAGGCTGCAATAACATATATTGGAAGAAATGAATCTATACATGAATTCAGTCACCATGATTCTCTTTTCACTGACATTTTCAAATTTGTGGGTGAACATAGATTCCTAAATCAATATTTTGTTTCCAACTATATTGACAATTCTGGGGATATCAACGCGTCAATTCGTAGGCTAAGCTTTCCGTTTCTACGAAGGTGTGCCATTCTGTGGAAATTAATGAACTCTTCAACTTCATCACCATTTAGTGGGGTCCTTAAATCATCAAAAAGGTTTAAAGATAGAATGGATTATGCTTATGGAACTCTTGAAGAAACTACTGAAATCGAGGAATTGGAGAAGTTGTTTAAGATTCCACCATTGGACAACATAGTTAATGATGAGGTGTCGCGATCATTGGTTAAAAAATGGTTGCAACACATTGCGAAGGATCTTGAAGTTAGTAATCGTTCACGGGTTTTGCACTTAACCCCTGTAGTCCCATTTAAGTTGATGATCTTGCCTTATCTGTACGAAGATCTCTTGCATAGGTTATTATTTCTAAGACGTTTTGTTTACTTTTCTCTTTTTTTTTGCTATTACTTAAATTTTGATCTTAATTTAATTACCAGTTCTTTTATATATTTAGGTACATGAAAAGGAAGTGTGTTGACTGTGGAGCTGTTCTGGATGAACCTGCATTATGCTTGTTGTGTGCTAAATTGTGCTCACCAAGCTGGAAGACATGCTGCAGGTTTCTTTTTTTATTATTGAAAAACTATTGTGACTTTCAATCCTGAATATGACATGAGTTATTCCTTTCAGGGATGGCGAGTGCCAAACTCACGCAATGTCTTGTGGTGCTGGTACTGGTGTATTTCTGTTGATTAGGGTAAGAAAAAGTTTATAGTTGTGCGTTAATTTGCATGAAATGAAACATGTGTAATTTGTGACGATCACATAGAGGGCGAATAGAAACCATAAAGTGGATCACGCAGATAAGTCTACTTTAAACATAGTATTATGATATTGAAACTTTATTTGTGTAGAAAACTTTAATATTACTTCAAAGATCAGCAGGTCACGCATTTTGGCCATCTCCTTACCTGGATGCATTTGGTGAAGAGGTAACATAAAGTTCTGCACTTTATGTTTTTAGAAATTATTTTTGCTTGTTTTATATCATCTCTGCTATTGGACACTGTTAAAACTTTTCTATTAACTATTTGTTTATGTTATATCCACTCTTGTAGGACGTTAACATCGAAAGGGGAAAGCCATTGTATTTGAATGAAGAACGCTATGCGGCTTTAGGTCATATGGTATCGTGATCCTATTCCCACTTATCTCATAGTTTTTGTCATAAATTATTGTCTTCTTGAAATTCGGTTGGTGAAACAATTGAATATTGAATAGATTTTGTGATACCTTAGTACTTATTTATTTTCATAATTGAATTAATCATTATATATGATTATTAATTTCTCAACATGTTCGTGTCTTGCCAGGTGACTTCTCATGGTATCGCCCGCAGTTCAAAAGCGTTGCACCAAACACTAATAGGTGCTTTCCTAATGCTTTAGATTGGATTCTTCATAGATGAGTTCCACTTGAGGTCTATTCCCCACACATTGCTCTTATATGAGGTTTATGATTGCTACAAATAGTTTTCCTTTGGTGGTTGGTTTAGGTGACTGTAATTTGATTTGGAAGTAGCCAACTAGTTAGCAGTCTGTGGAAATAAACACTTGTAAGTATTTTTTTAACGGTGATACATAAGGCGGTTCTATAACCACATAACTACCTCTCCTCTTCTCCACTAGATCTAGAATTTACTACGTAGAAGCGCTTATGTGGTTCTTTACTTAAAGTTGGTCGCGCTTGTCAAAAAAAAAAAATTAAAAAAATTTGCTAGAGAAATTAAATATTAATCAAGAAACATATGTTGGATGATCCAACATATAAAGTATCTAGGCAAAAGTTAGTTTGTGGTGTTTAATTTAGTAGTATCATTTTGCATGATCCATATGTTGGATGTATAATTGGCTTCACAAGTTGGTGGGCCGGCCCGTGTACCTCTAATAACAAGTGGGTTTTAGGGTTAAATACAAAGACAAGTTTAGGTCATGTATGAGTGTTTGTTGTAATCAAGTTTTCCGCCATGTGACGTTCATATCAGCATGGACACTTTTAATGAAAAAATAGTGTAGTAATTCAACCCATTTCACATGCCACTAATTATTAACCAATGATTAATTTTTTTAAAATAATGTAACATTAATTAATAAAAACATAAATAAATTCATTAAAATTATAAATAAAAACTACAAAATTATTCAACAACGCTAAAATTCAAAAAAAAAAAAGGAATTTATAAAATTCAAAAAAATTATTTATCGTCTTCATTATCTTCATTGATTATGTCTCGTCCAGACATGCTGGATTAAATCCTCCATTAGATAGTTGTGTGTAGTGGAGTTATGCATAAACATGACATTTTGTATTCTTTGATCATAGTTGCATGCGGTTGTCGTTCTTCCGCTAACAACGTGTTATAATCCTAACAAATGGCTTCTCCATCGTCCTCCAAAATCATATTATGTAAGATGCATGATACAAGCATAGATAACATTTCTTAGTTTTTATCATTTGCCCAGAATAGACACGAGTACCGTACAAAATGCCAACAATGTTGGAGAACACCGAAAACCCTTTTGATGTCTTTTCTTGGTAATTCTTAAACTTTTTTTTTTAAATGGGCTCTTCTATCGTCAAGTGAGACTCTAGAAGTTTTACCACAATCGTATACTATGGATAAATACCATCCACCAAAAAATAACCGTGTTGATACTTATTTCCATTAGCAAAAAAAAAAAAAAAAAAAGAAGCGTGTGGTACATACTGACCATGAAATCCTCAATGATAGGCGACTGCTCGAAAACATTGAGGTCATTGTTTGACCCAGAAATACCACAAATGAATTGCAAATCTTCGAATCATGCGACCTAACAGCTTGGAGGATGAGTGATGGACCTTTTTGGTCCCCGCGAGTGTGTGCATTTCTCTAAGCGGTCGGACAATTTGGCCACCCCCAGTGGCTGCAGTTTATGCTCCCATTCATGTCGGGTAACACCATGTACACCTTCATGTACATCGTATATTCGTTGTAGATCTTTCCATGTCGGCTTTTTTAAACAACGTTCGCTATATAGCTCAATGATACATATAGAAAAAAATACATGTTTCAAAAAATATAACTTTTAAAAAAATACATGCTTCAAAAAAATATATAGCTCAATTATACTTTTAAAAAATACATGTTTCAGAAAAAATATAAGTTATTAAAAAACAACACCTTCATCAAAATGGTCTACGACGTCTCTCGTTGTCTTTTCGCCATTTTTAGGTACTCGTCTCACGTATCACAGATGTACACTTTTGCATTGTCGTGAATATATCCCATCTTTCCTCTTGTGTCGGGTCCTTGTTTTAAGTGATCGTACTCTAATTCCAAATCATTAGTTATGTGTAAAATAAACGTTTACACACCCTAAAGCGACGTCTAAATTAACGGACCGTAGAGTGGTTTATCACAAAAATAATCATGCACTAAAAATTTGTTGGCAGCATCACGGTTTTGGTCGACTTGTTTTCTTCTCAGGATAGGATGTGGAGGTTGACTAACGTGTTGCATAGATTGGATTGTGATTTGTACCGAACTTGTAATGGTGTCGGCGATCTCATACAAACCTGAAGACGTATTATCATCATTACTAGAAGATGAAGAATAATACTCCATAAATTATATATTTTTTGAGATAGTGTAGTTGAATTTTGTATGGTGTGAGTATGAGAGTTGTGGATTATTTGGTTGAAAGAGTAGGTTATATGTAGGTGTCACACCCTCAAATTTCACGTGCGGGGTTTTACCGCGAGGCGTGTGACAAACCAAGATCCAAGTCAACGGTCACAATAAACGACACTATATGATACGTAAAATAAAGTACACAGCCCATTAAGTTTTCATAATCAATCCATCGCCGTGGAAGCGTAAAAACTTTATTACAACTCAAAAGTAAAACATGAAAGTCTGATAATACTCAAAATGAAATGCAAATGGATCCTAGACGCCGTGAGACTCCGTGCGCCTACCGACAGCTGCTACCTTAGCGACCTGAGACAAACATGCTAAAAACGTCAGCAAATAATGCCGGCGAGTTCACAGGTTTTTCATGAAGACCGACTCCAAAAGTTTTCAAAGAATACCCGTGGCCAAACCAGGCCACATGCATGCAAACCATATGAATACCTGTTACTACTGCGATTGGAAAACCATTACTGGATATGCAATTAAACATATGCAATTAAACACCTAAAAAAAGTCCGAACACGTTTTACCAAGTTATTAGACATGTCACGGGGTTCCTAACATGTTCCTAGGTGTCAAACCGTGTTCCGGGATGTTAAAATGCACATATAACAGCAGTACACGTGTTTAGGAATCAAACATGCAGTTAGGAAAGTCAACTGGTGATTAGGATGGTCAAACTAGTGATTAGGATGGTCAACTAGTGATTAGGATCGTAATCACATGTGTTACATGTGATTAGGCTATCATACATGCATTTAGGAAGGTCAACTAGTGATTAGGGCTGTAATCACATGTACATACATGCGATTAGGCTCCCAATCGCTCCATGTATCATGCGATTGGGACCAATCGCCTCTGTTATAGGCGATTAGGAAGCCCTAATCGCCCCTGCTGCACATTTCCGCCTTTTCGGGTGTTTAACCCTCCAAATCAGATCCGAAACATGTGGAAACACTCAATATCAAACCCAAAACATTTATCAAAATATTTCAAGCAAAAACCCCTAATTTATTATCATCCTAACTGTCCCGAATGCAAGCGTTTTCCCAAAATAGCATAACTAGCATGTAAACATCACATCAACTTGCAAAATTTACCCTAAATAGCAAATATCCAGATTTCATCACATAATGACGTTTCCCGATACTATCCTACTGTTCTAGCATCATCTTAGAGGCTAGAGTAAACCCTAATCTCAAACAATCAACAAGACACAACATATCATTATCAATCCTTCATAATCATTCAAACGGGTCAAAACGCCTATTATCAACAATACACATTTATGAACCTCCAAACTCCTAGATTAACATCATAATAACTCATTTAGGTCAGAAACATAACAATAACACAAGAACAATCATGTTTAAACAATAAAAATCCTATCTTTGCATGAATACATCACATATAACAAGCATAGAGGTTTGGGTTTGTTTAGAAACTGATTTTAATGAGTTTTCAAAGATACAAATGTTTAGAAACCAGTTCTGGACCTTTAGGGAGCAAAACAATATCATTACAAAGGTTTGGGATGAAGAACACACCTTGAAATTGCAAGATTATGAGGTGTGAGGCTTGGAAAGGTGGTTTCTTGAGCAAAAACGTGTTCCAGAGGTTGGATAAGGTGTGGGATGGCTTTGGGGTGTGTTAGGGTTTCACAAATGATGTTTTGCAACATAAGGGTGGTATTTATAGGCGTTTCTAGTCATTTAACACACGTCATGCGATTACGCAGCAGTACAGGCGATTAGGGTTTCCTAATCGCCCTCAAATCCTCCTAATCGCCCCTACCAGCATGCAATTAGACGTAATCACCTATAATGCCATGCAATTACGCGTAATCACCTATAATGTTATGCAATTACGTGTAATCACCTATTTTAACACATATAAACACGTATTCACATACCGACAAGTCATATAATGATTGTAAGCACATAATCCATGATAACTGTAACACCCCAACCGATGGCGGAAACATCGGGATGTCACGTATTGATGATTGTTCAGTAGCTCATGGTAGTACACAAGTTTAAATAATCCTTTATTTCATTACAAAATTGAATTACATTAAAGTCTACATCAAATAATCAAACAAAGCTTAAAACTTCAAATATCTCCTCATGCTAGCTCTAGACTTCAAGCATCAGTATTTCCTGTTGAGTTTGGAAAAAATGGGGGGGGGGGGTCAACTAGAAGTTGGTGAGAATACATAAGCCATGTCAAGCAATTAAGTTTAAGAATAAAAGTTTAGCAATTCATATGTCTATCGTAAGTTTAAGTCTACATGAATAAACATGAAATGTTGAATCGACATAATCAAACCTCCGACTAGTTTAGGTCCATCCCGTCATCCACGGTTCACCTTAATATGTTGGAACGATAACAATCACCCACGCTACCTATGTAGGAGGTACACGTATCCGGGTGGGATTGTCAATCCAATAGATCTATTATTGAGTATCGCCGGCTTGGCCATAGCTAATGATTATGTAATGTTGAAACTCGTTGAAACTGTTGTTGTTGTCTAATTCATGAGGCATTAAAGTTTACAACTAGACATGCATGTAGAATTGCTTAAGTGTAATGTTGCAAGTATGAAGAATTGCATAAACATGGTTACGTAAACTCACCTTAGTATAGTATTAAGTCTTGAGAAATAGAATATGTGTAGCCCCAAAGTTGCCAATTACAAGAGCTTATAATCAAAGCTTCAATTGTAGAAGTAATATACTATAGAAGAAAGGTATGAGGGAAAGTTTAATCGGATTGAAACAATCGATTTAGAGGTGCAAAGTATAATGGGTCATAGGTGGGTTTTTATACTAGTTTTGGATTCAATTAGCCATTAAAATTGGTCAACACCATAAAGTAAGGTTTTATGATGAATTGACTATTTGACTAAGACTTTGACTGTTTGACTAAGACTTTGACTAGTACTTTGACTATTTGACTCAAGGCTTTATTTAAAAAAAAAAATCTTGTATGTGAAAAAAAAAAGAATTTAGAATCATATTATTATTATTATTATTTATATACATTTATGTATGTATATAAGTTGTGAGTTAGGATAAATAAAGACTTAGGCACATTTGTATAATATTAATGATAAAGGTGTAATATATATATATATATATATAAGGGTTTTTTATGTATTAAAATTTTGGGGAAAATTTTGCGATGTTACAATAACTAACACGTTCCCATCCGTTCACCAATTCTCGGGACTCGAGATTTACGTGTGTGCGTTAAACCCGACGATTCTACAAATCACCAATCCGTGTTCACATGGTTATGGACCGACTCCCAATGATCCTGTGGATCATTGTAACGACTCCCGATGATTCCCGGAACCGTCATAAACGACTCAACTGACCTAGTTAAGTATGTTTGAAAACGTTTTTCGCTAAGGTAGACTTATGTGTTTTATAAAATGTTAACCTAAACGTGCCGGGTGTCACATCATCCCCCTGTTGAAAGAATTTTCGTCCCGAAAATTTCTCGAAGTAAAAGAGAACGAAGCGATAAAAAGAATTTTTTTTCCCGGTCGTCACAGTAGGAGGGGGAAAAATTAAATGAAATGCGGGTGTTCAACAGTACTTTACCTAGATTTCCACAATTGCACCGCGTGTAACAAATCACAGTGCCCCGTTTCACATGCCCGATGACGAGGTGAGGGCGGTGTGCGTGTGAAATATGCGCATAAAATGGGCATTTCATGACTCCACGAAGTACGGTCTAATAAAAGTGGGAGTTATCCAAACAGTGTGTGCTCTTTCATCGATTTTTGGACTTTGCCATTCATCTTTAAAATGTCTGACAGGTAGCGTATGATGAGAACACAATAAAAATATATCCAAAGATCAAAAGTACCCCATTACAAAACAAAGCTATTTGGCTTCCAATTCTGCAGTATTTTTGTTCACTATATTAAAATCATTTTTATCAGTATCTTTAGTTTATAATATATGTAAATTCAATTTCAAATGGCATAATGATAGGCTTTGCCAATTTGTCATGACACCTTGAATCTGAGCCATATTTAACAAAAGTCATATCTTTAATTTACATATTGTGTTGATACAATTGCTAAAGCCATAAACATAAGGCAGGGGCGGACCCACATTGGATGGATTGGGTCCCTGGACCCCAATGTTTTTTTTAATACGTAGTAGAAACGTAGTTAAATTTTGCAAGGACCTCATAAAAGTTATTAGATAGACACCACACCATCAAGATGAAAGTTGTTAGAGTGGTAAATCACTAAATCCTCATCTTTTCCAATAAAGAGATCATAGATTCAATTCTTGTTAGTTTCGTTTTTAGTTGTTTGTAATACAAATTAAATACTCTACACGTGGGTAATTGTTCTTTTTGTTCCAAGTAGAATTCTGAGAGTGGTAAGTTAATTTTGCATTTTGTCTACCTATATCTTTCCTTCTTTTAATTTTAGTTAGTGTGTATTTTCACAATTTGTTAGTATGATTATGAATTTAAGACCTTTTTTTAAATATTGGCTTGAGGATTTTCCTGATAGCTAAAGTATAGTGTAAAATCAGATAAGTAATTTGCTTGCTTTGTTACTTGTTTAAGGAAAGCGAGCAAAAAGCTGATTTGTAACTGAAGGACATCAAAGTTGGAACAAAAAATATAGATTTTTCATACTGGTAAGACGTATAATTTTCACAACAAAGCATTTAAAAAATGTTCCTCGTCTGACCCAATCCGAACAACAATCAACCCGAAAATGCTAGCCTTAGATGGTGAAAAACCGTAATATCGAAAAAGGGAACCCAATTGGAAAAAAATCCTAAGTCCGCCACTGACGTAAGAGCTGTCATTTTAAATGTCAATGCCTATGTACTTTACTAACCAATTCAGACACACATCCCAATTAAGAGCTCGTTAAGAGCCGAAACAAAGAACCTTCATTTTCCTTTGTCACTCCTCGCAGGTGCTAACCTAATAATAATAATAATAATAATAATAATAATAATAATAATAATAATAATAATAATAATAAATACACATTTGAGCAGCGTTCTACGACTGTATCACAAGTCAAGTGAAGGCAGTTTATTTATTAAGTTCGCATCAGAGGTGAACGGAGGAGGGCGTCGAAGGTGCATGGTGGAGGGCATCGAAGGTGGAGGGCGTCGACGTTGAAGGTGGAAACATATAATGAGCGTGGATACTAAAAGTAGGTTTATTAGTCTCACATAGGCACATATGTTGGTGGTGAAATTCTTAGGATGATATTTACTTGCATTCTTTATTATGCGTCTTCAGGATACTAAAGACAATGCGGGTTCAAGATTTAACTGTGTATTGTCCTATGTACATCCTGATGATGGACTAACATTTTATCTTAAAATTATTTGAATGTAGGTAATGTTTGGATGACTATGATACTTGACTAGGTCTTGTTGGATTCTCAGAGACTTAGTTGGTGAACGTTGGGAGCTCGTGTGAATGTGGAAGAGCCTCAAACGGCTAGTGGACGTAGTAGACGATATCCAGGATATCTCGGGATGGAAGTTGTAATCCTTTACTATAAATAGGGGGTGTTATGGACGATCATATGATATACATTCACTGCTATTCTTTCTCTCTTTTAGCTAATACACACTCGCACAACACTCATTGTAATCTTAGCTGATCGTTCATTTCATTTCCAAAGTTGTAACACTTATTTTTTATACTTAATAATAATAACAAAGGCAGGGCCATTAGTCTCCATCCGAAGTTTTGTGCCGCCGATCAACATTGATCAAGGGCTGTTTTTTGTCAATCACTTTGATATCCTAAACATAGTTGTCAAATCTTAGTCTTTTGCATCCTAAACGTAATCATCTTCAAGATATAACTAATTTTAAACTTAACAAATATTTTTAGCACACTACCTCACATTTCTAATTTGGAAAACAAAGTTAATTTTTGTTAGTTAATTTTTGACCAAAACAACATTTTTTTTGGAGAGTAGTGTTTTAGCGGTAAATCTTGTGTTGCAAAGTGACCACTGCTCAGGATCGAATCCCATAACACCACACGGGTTTCTCCTTTCAAACCCAAGCGGTTATTTTTTTCGGTGGAGCGTGAGATTCGAACCTAAGACCAAACCCGGGCAGGAACCCTCCAAGGAGGTAAACCTTCCCACCTCAAACCAGTTGGGCTGGAGATCATTGGCACCAAAACAACATATATTATTTATTTATTTATTATTTACTTGGAAAAACTAAATAAAAATAAAAGAATTTTTTTTATAAAATTTAAAAACCCATTTAGCTATCAAACACAAACGAACACGTTCACGAACATAAACGAACGCGGTCTCTGTTCACGTTCATTCGTTTAATCAAACGAACAAACTTTTTTGTTAGTGTTCGTTCGTTTATTAAACGAACGAACTTCCCGCCAAACGATTCATTAATTGTTCGATAAAAGTTTCGATTGCAGCCTTAATTTGAACCCACTTTCAACTTGCAATTTATTTCCTCCATCACCGGTTAGTTTTTTTTTTATGTGGCTAATGATAACGCAAGGCGTTAATTTAGGTGTATTTTAGTCGGTTGTGCTAAATAAAATAAAAATAATAATAAATAAATAATTGCACGTTTGAGCAGCGTTTTACGACTCTATCACGAGTGAAGTGAAGGCAGTTTATTTATTAATATCTCCTACTCTGTTGCATTTCGTTACATGTTCAGGATGGAGGCCGATTCATCGTCATCATCATCATCATCATCTGAATCCGATTCACCTATTCTATCTCCAATAGATCGCATACTCAAGGTACTTATTATTATTATTATTATTATTATTATTATTATTATTATTATCAAGGTATTTATTTATCAATTTGTTCAATCTTATTATTTCAACAGTATGTTGAATTCCTTTAGATTATGTTTATTTAATGTGATTTATTTTCACTGTTTATATTATCCTTAAATTGAAGTGAAATTTGGCCATTGTTACAGTCACAATCACTTTATTCTATCTGTATGCTGTATGCCTTTAGTTTTGAACAAAAGTCCCTTTTTGTTGACTGATTCTGTTGGTTTTAAAACGCGCGAAGCGCACAAAGCGACGAGGTCTAAAGCGCAAAAGCGGCAGGCTTTTCTTAACCATCTCGCAAGACGAGTATGTATTTTTTTTTTTATATATCGTAATATCCCATAGGTTTTTAGCTTTACCTACCCGAAATATAGCTATAGATAAGTTTTTTATATGATTTTACACTGCATGTACAAAGCCAAAAAACCCTAGGGTACAATAGTTTGCTGCATAAAAATACTTAAGGTACAAGAGGCGCACACCTTAGGCCAGAAAATCCACTAAAATTTGTGCTTGGTGTGCTTTTTTGGCGCCTTTTTGCTTTTACTATGAGTGACCCTGCGCCTAGGTGCTCTTTTTAAAACCAAGCTGATTCTTTGGTGAAAAGTTGAATTGCTTTCTGTTTAATGCTTCATTTATGAGAGAACAAATGCTTCTAATGTGAAATATGTTGTCATTTTTTTTGTGTATCAGAGGCTTGTCCTAATAGATGTTCCTGAAGAGATCCTTGAGCATACGCAACATGGGATAATTGCATATGTTAAAAGAAACAGCTCTCGATTACAAGAAATCTGTAATGCGATTTTGCCAACTGATGATGAAATTCAGACAGCCTTTGAAGAAGAGGCAGATCCTGGCGTTGAGGATTTACTACAAGAAAGCATGGTCTGGTTGCAGTGGTTGATGTTTGATGGTGATCCTGATGAGATGCTACAACGACTGGAGTTGATGAATGTTGGGCAACGTGCCGTTTGTGGATTCGTATGGAGTCCGAATGATATAGCATACCGTTGTAGGACATGTGAAAGTGATCCCACGTGTGCAATTTGTGTCCCGTGTTTTGGAAATGGTAACCATAAGGATCATGATTATTCGGTTATATACACCGGTGGTGGATGCTGTGATTGTGGGGATGAGACAGCATGGAAGCGCAGTGGATTTTGTTCTAAACATAAAGGAGCAGAACAAATCCAACCACTTCAAGAAGATGTTGCAAAGACTGTAGGTCCTGTTTTGGATTATCTTTTCCGTCACTGGAAGAACATTTTATTATTTGCAGAGAGTAACCATCAAAATGGGCCTATTCTTGAAGATAATGCTGCAGAACAAGAAACGGTTGCAGATGTACTGACATCAGCAGTAGTAGGGATGCTTTTGGAATTTTGTAAGTGCAGTGAAAGTTTGCTTAGTTTTGTTTCCGGAAGATTGTGCTATGAGGTCGATCTGTTGGATGTACTTGTAAGGGCAGAGAGGTTTTTGAGTTTAGATGTCCCGAAGCTTCATGAGTTATTTTTAAAATTGATAGGTGATCCTTTTTTCAAATATGAGTTTGCTAAGGTTTTTCTAAAGTATTACCCCACAGTTGTAAATGAAGTTTTGAAGGAGAGTGCAGATGCTATCATTAGAAAGCATCCATTGGTATCGTCATTTTCGGTTCAAATTTTCACTGTCCCTACTTTGACCCCACGTCTCGTCAAGGAAATGGATCTTTTAACCATGCTTTTCGAATGTTTGAGCAAAATATTCAGTTCTTGTTCTGGACAGGATCATCAACTACAGGTAAAGACAATCTTCTTTTAATAAACAATTAATATTGTTTTTCTAATTTGTGTTTTATTAATATATTCTTTCAGGTTTCCAAGTGGGAACATTTGTATGAAACAACACAACGTGTTGTTGAAGATATTAGACTTGTCATGAGCCTTTCAACGATACCAAAATACATTACATGTGAGAGGCGTGACATTTACAGAAGATGGATGAAACTATTGGCTTTTGTGCAGGGAATGACCCCTCAAAAAAGAGAAATAAATATTCATATAGTAGAAGAAAATGAAAATATGCACATACCTTTAGCTTTAGGGCAATCCATTGCAAATATTCATGCTTTATTACTTTCTGGTGCATTTTCCACCGAAGATGAATTAGATTCCACGATAAATAAGCAGGATATGGATGAACATGACTCTTTAAGACAATCAAAAGTTGGGAGACTGTCACAAGAGAACTCTGTTTCTAGTGTGACTTCAAGGGGCACTTCATCCGATTGTGAAATGAAGGCTGTTGAAGGGAATGCTGATGGTTTTTCGGCTTTGACTTCAATTTCATGGTTAATCTTTGAGTGTTTACGTGCCATTGACCACTGGTTGAAATCTAGCAATACATCAGGTCTTCCAACCGTCAATCTCCCAACTTCAAGTACAAGCAATACTTCTGGTAGTAATTTCTTTCGATTAAAGAGAAAGGTATCTAAGTTTAGAAAGGGAAAAACTGTCTCTGCTGGTGTTGGTGCTCATCAATGTGATGCCATTTCTGCAGGTTTCGGAGGTTGTGTGGTGGAAGGAGATCATACACATGAATTAGAGCTCTTGAGTTCAGCAGATTGGCCAGAAATTGAATATGATGTTAGCACACAAGAGATATCAGCACACATCCCATTGCACCGTTTGCTTTCATTGGTTTTACAAAGAGCATTGAGGAGGTGTTACGGTGAATGTGAATCATCTACTGATTCATCAATCATATATGGTGATTTTTTTGGCCATGTGTTAGGTGGCTGCCACCCGTATGGATTCTCTGCTTTTATAATGGAACATCCTCTGCGTATTAGGGTTTTCTGTAGTGAAGTTCAAGCGGGGATGTGGCGGAAGAATGGTGATGCTGCAATCTTATCCTATGAGTGGTATCGTTCAGCTCGCTGGTAGGAGACGAATTTCAATTAATTATTTGATGGAAGCTTTTTGTGGAGAGGATCTTGAGCACTGTTTTTTGTTTAATGCAGGTCTGAGCAGAGTTTGGAACTTGATTTATTTCTTCTACAGTGTTGTGCTGCATTAGCTCCAGCCGATCTTTATATTGCTAGAATTTTAAAACGATTTGGTCTAGCAACTTACCTTTCTCTGAATCTGGAAAGAACTAACGAGTATGCATTTTTCTAAAATTCTAACATTCATTAATCACGTTTCTACTTTGTTTTGTCTATATAATTAAACTGTGTAAAGTTCTTATCATAGATAAAATAATTTTATATATAATATCCTGTTGATACGATCTTACATATATCACGAATTTCAGTTGTATTATCAAGGTGTAAATATCTAGTGCTTTTGACCCAAAATAGTGATTAAAACTATTACTGTTGTCCAACTGTCATATTGTCTGAATTCTAAAAATGATAAACATGTTCTCATTTATAAGTATTCAAATATCAAATATGTTCGATTAAGTTATACAATCTCTCTTCTTACATATGAATTCCAGTTCTGTTATCATCATTAATGTACTTCTCATTGGCCTTTCAACTCGGCTAAAGAAGATCACACTTGATGTCCCTAATTCCATAAGCTATAGCCTATGATGTAACACAAATATGGAATGATGTTTTCAGGTATGAACCAGTTTTGGCGCAGGAGATGCTAAATCTTATCATACAAATAGTGAAAGAACGACGATTTTGTGGATCGACTACAGTTGAATGTCTGCAGCGTGAGTTAATTTATAGGTTATCAACCGGAAACGCTACTCACAGTCAATTGGTCAAATCACTTCCTCGTGACCTTTCTAAAGTTAACCAACTTCAACAAGTTCTGGATACTGTAGCAGAGTACTCACATCCATCTGGCACCAAGCAGGTAATGGTTTATGAATAAGCATCTTCCATTATTCCATAGACCATAATAACTTTATTTTTATGTATGAAGTAACACATTATACTTTGTTTAGGGTATGTACCAATTACGTTTAGAATACTGGAATGAACTAGATCTGTACCATCCTCGTTGGAATTCCCGTGACCTACAAGTCGCAGAAGAAAGATACTTGCGTTTTTGTAATGTTTCTGCGTTGGGCAATCAGCTTCCAAAGTGGTCAAAGATTTATCCTCCTTTAAATGGGTTAGCTAAAGTAGCTACATGTAAAACGGTTCTACAAATCATTCGGGCTGTTCTCTTTTATGCACTTTTTACTGATAAGTTGATGGAATCACGTGCTCCTGATGGTGTTCTTGTAACATCTTTACACTTGCTATCATTAGCATTGGACATTTCTCAAGTGCAGATCCAATGTGGTGGTCTGGATAATTCTATTCCTCTTTTAGCCTTTGCTGGTGAAGAAATATCTGCAGGTTCTAATGATGGATATGATAATCAAAGCTTATTATCACTTCTTGTGTCACTAATGAGGATAAACCGAAAGGATTATGTGTACAATCTTGTGGAATCTGGTGGGTTTGACCTCTCTTCTTTGATCAAGAAACTTCTTCAGAAATTTGCTGAGCTGGATTCTGGATGCTTAAAAAAATTGCAAAATTTAGCACCTGAAGTTGTGAATATGCTATCTCATTCCAAGCCTAGCAGTGATACAAATAACAACGCTTCCATGTCCGATAGTGATAAACGGAAGGCAAAAGCACGCGAGAGACAAGCTGCAATGATGGTCAGTTTTATTTGCAGTTTTTTATTTTTTAAAATATATTTAGTCTGACTATGTTGCATGCAGGAAAAAATGAGGGCACAACAATCAAAATTCATGGAGAATATAAATTTAACAGCAGAGAGTGGCTTAAATGATTCCAGTGATGCTGAAGAAAGTATTTCTGATATTGCAAATGATTCAGATGGACATGAGCAAGTAATCTGTTCTCTTTGTCATGATGCCAATTCCAAGTCACCTCTTTCTTTCTTAATTCTTCTACAGGTCGGCACACCCTTCCGATTTCTTCTTTTGTTTATTTACCTTAGTCTTATTAATTATCGACGTGTTAAACTGACATTACGTTATCTGAATTCCGATAAAAGAAATCCAAGGTTTCGAGTTTACTTAATAAAGGCTCCCCATCATGGGAAAAAGTTCAAATGTCTGGGAAGGAGCGAGTGTTGAATAATGAAGACACGATGAATAATCAATCTTCAAGCAGTAGAGAAACAATGACATCATCCAAGTTAATGGATTTGGTTCAAAATGCAATTGATGAATTTGCTTCGATCGGTCTGCCACACGAGGTTGATGCTTTTATGGACTTTATAAAAGTACAATTCCCGTCTCTGGAAAATATACATTTTCCTCAATCATCAGCTGATAATAACAGTTGTGAGGCCACTTTGGGTGATGCATTTGAAGAAAATACGTGCACACATATACTGGACATTATGGACAATGATTTGATAGAGGCTGAGGGTTTGTCAGCTGCTGGTTGTAGTTCAAGTTTAGACAATAGTTCAAGTGAATCTCTTTTGCTTGGAAAATACATTGCTTCTTTATCCGATAAAATAATAAATAATGCATCACCCTCAAAAACTGGCGGGTCTCATAGTAACACAACACCAAGTTCAGTGACATATGGTGGTTTTGGACCGTCGGATTGCAATGGAATTTGTGTTTCTTCCTGTGGACATAGTGTGCATCAGGGTTGCCTTGATCGTTATCTACAATCACTGAAGGAGAGGTAGAATCTCTAAAAAAAATATTTGAATTAATTATTTTAAGAAATCTTTATTGTGTAATGTAATTGTTTGCAGGTATACTAGAAGAATAGACTTTGAAGGAGGTCATATTGTGGATCCAGACCAGGTGTGTTTTGTTTGAATTCATTAATATATGATGCAAATAATTACTTATGTTATTAATAATAATATCTGATGTCCAGGGGGAGTTCTTATGTCCTCTTTGCCGAGGACTTGCAAATTCTGTGTTACCTGATTTACCTAAAGAAGAAATGAAGGGCAACTCGCTATCAAAAACTCAAAATCTGTTCCCTTTAGATACTAATGATGTTTCTCTCCTTAGACAATCACTTTCTCTTTTGCAAGCTGCAGCTGATGTTTCTAGAAGGAATGAATTTCTGAAGGCACTTCCAGTGCAACACAAAAGAAAAACAGACACAAATCTTGAATCTATGATTCGTTTACTACGTGAAATGTATTTCCCAGGAAATGATAAAATTTCGGGATCAAATAGGTTAAGTGACTCGATGATCGTGTGGGACACACTCAATTATTCTCTCGTATTTACAGAAACAGCTGCTCGATCCGAAAAGACTTCCTCAGCTACCATTTTTAGCTCGAGTGCCTTGTATGAAGAACTAAGATCATCCAATGGATTTATTTTGTCATTATTGCTGAAAGTTGCTCAAAAAACCCGAGTCCAAACTTCTCTTGATGTGCTCTTAAGATTACGGTGTATTCAACAGTTTGCAAAGTCTATATGTTGTTCTAATACTCTGAATGAACAACCCAATGATGCGAACAGAGTTGGGGGTAAATTTCTAGTGATTATACATGATTTAGTGGATTATCTTATATTATTATTAAACTAATCGTATCAAAATTGTTGTTCATTTCAGAAAATATGATGAGCATGTTGGAAAACGCTGACATGGGCATACGATTCCCTGATCTTCAGTTTTGGGCAATAGCATCGTCTCCTGTACTTGCTTCTGATGCTTTTTCAACTTTAATGTGGATCCTTTTTTGTCTCCCAGTCCCGTTTATGTCCTCTGAGAAAACATTCTTTCCACTTGTTCATATGTGCTATGTTGTCTCCATAACTCAGGTTGATTTAACAATATATTTTCTTATTTTATATATCTCACGTGTATCTTGCTAAGACTCTTTCTTGCAGGCTGCAATTACATGTATTGGAAGAAATGAGTCTATACATGATATCAGTCACCATGATTCTCTTTTCACTGACATTTTAAAATTCGTGGGTGAACATGGATTCTTGAATCAATATTTTGTATCCAACCATATTGACAATTCTCATGATATCAACGAGTCAATTCGTAGGCTAAGCTTTCCGTTTCTACGAAGGTGTGCCATTTTGTGGAAATTAATGAACTCTTCAACTTCAGCCCATTTAGTGGGGGCCTTAGATCATCAACAACATTTGAAGATAGAATGGATTATGCTTATGGCACTCCTGAAGAAACTATTGAAATTGAGCATTTGGAGAAGGTGTTTAAGATTCCATCATTGAACAACATAGTTAATGATGAGGTGTCACGATCGTTGGTTAAAAACTGGTTGCATCACATGGCAAAGAATTTTGAAGTTAGAAATCCTTCAGGGGTTTTGCACTTAACCCCTGTAGTCCCGTTTAAGTTGATGGTGTTGCCTTATCTCTACCAAGATCTCTTGCAGAGGTTCTTTTCATTTCCACAAAAGTTTCGGCCTTTTCTTTGGCTTTCACTTTTGATTTTGATCTTCATTTGATTTACCGGTGCGTTTATATTTTTAGGTACATAAAACAGAAGTGTATTGACTGTGGGGCTGTTCAGGATGAACCTGCATTATGCTTGTTGTGTGGTAAATTGTGCTCAACAAGTTGGAAGGCGTGCTGCAGGTTTCTATAATGATTATCTGATTTTTTTTGTTTTTGTTTTTGAACTTTTAGTCATCAGTGTGACATGAGTTGTTGCTTTTTAGGAATAACAAGTGTCAAATTCATGCAATATCCTGTGGTGCTGGTACTGGTGTATTTCTGTTGATTAGGGTAAGTCTTTTAAGACTTTAACATTTGTTTTCTACTGAAATGTCTCTTTTTCTATATAAGAAAAATCATATATTTGTGAATTAATTTGCATGAAATGATACGTGCGACATTTGCACTGATCATGTAACGGGTGAAGTGAAACCGTAAACTGGGCCCTGCAAACTGGTCTAGGTTAAACGCTGTATTCTGATATTGCAACTTTTTTGTCTAGAAAACTACAATATTACTTCAAAGATCTGCACGTCAGGCGCGCTGGCCATCTCCTTACCTGGATGCATTTGGTGAAGAGGTAACATAGAGTTCTGCTCTATCATTTTAGCAATTACTTTTGCTTGTTTTAGATCATGTCTGCAAATTGACAAGTGTAAAGTTTTCTATTAATTACTCATTTATGCTATATCTACTTTTGCAGGATAATGGAATGCATAGGGGAAGGCCATTATATTTGAATGAAGAACGCTATGCGGCCTTAAGTCATATGGTATCACATCACATGTTCCTTTTACAACTTGTTTCATTTTTCTTGTCATAAGTTTTAGTCTTCTTGAAACTGGGTTGGGTTGGGACTTTGCAGAGCTTAAAGCCATGAATAACTTCACTTATCAGAAATGATAAATAGTTCCAAAGTTTAAAGTTGCATTCTCTAGTTGGTGACGCTTCTAAATATTGAAATGATTTTGTGATACTTTTTTATTATCAGTATTTTAATTATTTAACGACTCCTAGTTTTTAATTAGTCCATGTCATTGATATTGTTGTTGCCAGGTGGCTTCTCATGGTATTGATCGGAGTTCAAAAGTGTTGCACCAAACATCGATCAGTGCTTTTTTTAATGCTTTAGGCTGAATTTTTTGTAGCTGAGTTTTACCAGAGGTATGTTCTCGGTCCACTGCTCCTTTTATGAAGTTTATGATTGTTGTAAACAGTTGAACTATTTTCCGAAAACAACTTCACACAAAAGATTCTTTCTACTGATCCTTCTTTAACTGTTCTAAACTTCTAATATTGCTACTGATAGTGCGTGCTAGCGAAAACGGGCATCTAGCTGCACTCACTTCTTTTGTGATTTCCGGTTTGTTCAATACCGAGCCAGTTTTAGTAGAAACTGGGCAGAAATGCATGAGCAGACAAGCAGTTGTAATTATTGTTATAATTGTGATACACGAGGTGGTTATGTAACCTTAGAACCACCTCTCTTTCGCTCTCTTAACTGTATTTGGCGAGCACTAGGTACAAGTGCTTATGCAGTTTTCTGCTTAAAGTTGGTTTTGTATTGAACATATCCATTGTGACCTATTGTGTCAAAAAGAGCACCTGAAATGATAAAAACCATAGATGGGTATAGAAACATGTGTTCAATTGTTTACTATTTTGCAGTATCTATTTATCTTTGAAATGCATGTGTAGCAGTATTAGGATCATAGAAGTATTTTCAAAGATATATCTTGGTTCGGATGCTTGTAATTTGATGTTTAGTTTATCACTTTTATGCAGGGGAATGCTGGGTTTGATAGGAAGGAGGATTTTACGTCATATGCGAACCTATATGTATAGTGAATTGTAATTACTTATGCCCCAAATCACCGTTGTGAACTGCGAAAACAATATATAGTGACTACCTGTGGCTGTATGAGCATTTACCAATTTTGATATTTTATTCTGGTCTGGTTTAAACCAGGGATGTTGATGTTTCGAATCTCCGGTGAAGATTATGGCGGTTTTGACATAGGTTTATGGGTGCTGCTTCAACCTTAGGTTTCACATAAACAGCCGTTTTAACCCTGCCTAAACAAGTGCTTGGTATGGTTCTTGGTTAGCCGTTTCAACCAACACGTCCAGCCCAGTCCAGTTTTCGAACATTTGGTTGATACTATGGTTGGGGTTGACTTTTTTGTTTTATTTTGTACTAGGGTTTAATTTGTTTTGTTTTATTCTTTGGATTTGACTTGGCGATTTGACTTGGCTTCGGTGGCATGGCGGACCAAGGAATTATTTTTAAGAGGTGCAATCGAGGGGTTTAATCAAACGTTTAAGGGGTGCGGTTGAGATTTTTGCCTATAAATTACACTAATTTTTTTCTTTGGGGGGGGGGGGGGGGGGGGGGGGGGTTGATGCACATTCATAAACATATATCTGCTCAACTGTACATGATACTATGATAGCATTAGGGTTTTCTATTCCCTCACGAGGCCAACGCGATAGCCTGCTACCTGAACCATTGTTGGCACTACAATAGTCCTAACTTTTTGAACAATTTTTATAAAAAAATGATTAATTTTTTAATTAAATGTCATAGGTTTCAATTCGTTTCAAAATTTTAATTTATTTAAATTCAATTAACAAATTTTAAATTTCAATTCTTTCTTATTCAACAAACAAACCCATTCGGAAAAGAGATCAAGGGTAACATTCAACATGGTACAAGACACGTCAGCTTCTACGAGCTGCTTATTCAAACATCAACGGATATCATACACAGAAACTCCAACTTCATAAGCGCGCACACAACCGTGATAAACTGTTACTCTTTACTAAACAGCCACTTGTAATAAGCAACAAGGCTTTCTCTTGGAGGCAAGTTATCTCTAACAACTTGACAGTTAGTAAAGTTACCACACCATTCGCTTAATTTCGGGAACTTGTCTTTGGTCACAACTTCTATTCCTAATGCTTCTTCAGCTGCTCCAGCCCAAAAGGCTATGTAACCAGCACAAATATCAACCAAGTTGATGTTGTCACCTCCAAAAAACTTGTTGCCTTTCACATGATTTAGTTCATTTTTCTAGAAAGTGTAGTTGCTCATTAGCTTCTGCAACATCTTGCTCCTTTCCATGGCTGGCAAAAGCCTTGAATATTGCAGGAATACACTGAACATACCATATAATGTATAAAATAATTAGCTTCTAAATTCGTGGATTCAATTAAACTAGGATTCTATTACCCCGCGCTTCGCGGCGGGAGCTCCTGTTACGTTGAGGATTTGGTGGACGTTAAAGATCGTGCGTCGCTGTGGGAGTGCCTGTTGCATGGATGGTTTCGTGGACATAAAAGATAATATTAAGTGACTGTTATTCTCGCCTGGGCTTCAAAAAATACTCGCCGCTAAAAGGTAAAAGTTTGGTGGTCAAAGTTTCAAATCCTTTGGGTGGTCAAAGTTTGAAATCATAAAAGCTACAGTAAAAGTTTGGTAGTCAAAGTTTGAAATCCTAAAAGCTAAAAGTTTGGTGGTCAAAGTTTGAAATCCTAAAATGGCTAAAGTGTAAATATGGAGCAAAGTTTGGTCATAATAGTAAATGGTGATGTGGCACTGGATGCCGCTAAAAAGCCCCAATCAAAAATGGATGCCGCCCAATTTTAGCCAATCAAAAGAAGCTACCGTAGAAGTGTTCCATCTTTATTCGATATATATAATTCACGGGCCCTTAAATTCATGAGTTTAAATTGGTTAAAGGTTGGTTAGGTTAAATGTGCCAAAACTAAATATGTTAAAAAAACATATTACCTATATATCTAAAGTACAAAGTCGGCGGCGACAAAATACGTGACATCACCGCTGACCACATCAATACGTAGGCAAAACCCTTTCATTTCTGCCTCCGTCGCATGTTACCGGTCATCCCTGTTGCCGGTCGTCTTCCTTCAGCTGTTCCATATACCGGTTGCTCTTCACTCTTGCCACTGCAGCCACCAAGCAAACGACCGGCGTGCACGAAGCGACGACGCGTTTCACGGTCAACACCATCGCTTCTGACACGACCTGAGGCCCGTAGTCACCACCTATTGGAACACCAGGGAGTTGCCGATTGAAGACCGTAAAAAACAACAGTTACAACGGTGGAGAGATGACTGCAACATGACAACAGTCAACGGCGGTGGTTGTCTCAGGTCGAATCAGCGGCAACCCGACACCACTCCAACATGTCTGAGGACATCGGATAAGGTTGATGGTTTAAACACAAGATGTAGGTAGAGATTAACGGCTATGGTAGCTAGGGTTAATGTGAAATGTTGAGTTTGTCGTTTTAGTAATGGTGATTGTGAAATGTGAATATGGTGGATAAACTGATGATGTTGTTAGGTGTGTGTGTTTTAGCAGAATATAATTATGAGGGGTAGTGGTAGTCTTGGGGTGCCAAATATTAGGGTGTTTGGATGGTTTGTAACAAAACCATTTGGTACGCTGTTTGGATGGTTTTTTGACAAACCATTTGCTACTTCTATGGTTCTATTAATACTACTAACAATAATAGTGTTACTTTTTTTTTGTTTTTTTATTTTACTTGGTGTTTGAATGGGTAAATAACATATATTGGTTCTATGGTGATGCACGTGTAATGGCTTAACAACTCAACCACGTTCAGGCTTTGTTGTATAGTGACGTTAATAACATCATCATAAAGCATGTTTGTTAGCGTTATCATTTTAATGCGTGTAATGAAGGTAGGTTCTCGGCGCAACGCGCTACACGGATCTGTTGCTCTGTTTCCCTCGGGCCAATATGAGTATCCGGTCGAGTCGACCCGCCGCGGCAACGCGCGGCGGGTATAAAACTAGTTGGCTTGTAAATATTATCATGTTTATTTACAAGGTTTTGTTTTTTTTGTCTAAAAAAAATATATAAACAAATTAATTTTTTTGGCCTTCATAGGAAAGTGGGCTTGCGCAGTCGCCCACTTTGCCCACTCATGGGCCAACCCTGCCCATATGACATCTTACTCGTATCATGTCTAAACTGTGCATTATCAGTACTTGTATAGACGTGATCTTACCTTATCATCAATGAACTTAGCCCAAAATCGAGCCCGAGCCTTCTCGTAAGCATCATGGGGCAAAATCGGAACCCCTTTCCATGCATCATCAACATACTCAACGATCACAACAGACTCCGATATCGGATTTCCGTTGTGTACGAGCACGGGTATCTTTTTATAAACAGGATTGTATTTAAGAAGGTCGGGACTCTTGTTGTTAAGATCTTCTTGGATGAAGTCGTATTTGATTCCCTTAATATTCAAAGCAATTTCTACCCTACAACCGTATGGACTCCCTCTAAATGAGTGCAACTTCACTTCTTCAGCCATTTTCTGATGATTAATGGTTTGAGTTAATTGGTAGTTGGATTTATATAAAAACTACCTTTGACTTGATTGGTGCTTATCATGGTAATAATATATTTTTGTAGCTGTTGTGCTGTAAGTACTTGTACGATATGCATTACAGTTGTACGCTATGTTTGAATTGGCTACTTTGAATATGTACAAGGTCCACGTATGACTAAAAGGCGGTTGTTGGAGATAGTGATGTGAATTTCGTATTTAATGTCAGGTGAAACGTATGTTTTTTTTTTTGAAAAGTATTTTTTTTTATTTTTTCCTTAACTTCAATCAACAACCCCTGGACCATTCGTCATGATAAAAGCAACGAAGTTAAGAACTAGATTCACCTTGTTGAAGATTGCAAGCTTGAATCCGAGTCAACACGAGTTTTATCCAGACGATGGGGTTACCTTAGGGACTTGTTCCTGCTTGGGCTCCTGTTAAGATACGGTTCTCGTAGAACGCCAAGCCCCACACTGATGCTAGTGTGGACCCGGTTAAGACAACATAGTCTGGCCAGATGTGGGGTGGCGGACCTGTGATTAGCAGGTATGACCAACTGATCCCCTAAATAAAGATGAAGAAGGTCACCGTTCAAAAACGACACCCGCAAAACCCATAAAAAGAGTTTATTATTATTTTTTTTATAAAATTGTTATAATAATGCTATTTAAAAAGATACGTTGGTACAAATGATCAAATTTTATAAATTAACCAATTATTTATTATTAAATTATTTACACCCAAGTATTTATAACATTTGCTATATTTTAATTTTAATTTCAATGGTCCGTCAATACCATTACAGTGTAGTGGTAGAGACATTGGTAGGCAATGATAGAAGACCGGGGGATCTTGGGTTCAATTTTTGAGCCAGACGGGTTTTACCGGTAATTTCATCGTCGTGCCTACGAGCGGATGGGTTACCGGGGTTTTCCCGGAATTGGTGTTTGACAACTCGAGTACTCTTGGAGTATTTGAATTTGTCGAAAGGGTGCCTCGAGAGTGCTCGGGTTTGATTTGTTGACCGTTAAATTTTTTTTTCAATGGTCCAGGTCTATCTAAAATTAAACGATGTAATTACGGTACATAGTTAACATGACATTAAAGCTGTAAAGGGTGCAACGGTTGGAGATAACTGTTGGAACGGACCTCCGAACCGCCTCTCAGACTTACTTATTTATTATTATTATTATTATTATTATTATTATTATTATTATTATTGTACTAACTTGTTCGCGAGGTTCAACGCTACTGGACCTGAGACTTGTAGAGAAACCCCTAACTGAGCCTGGCCCAATTATGTTAAGTGGTCCATTTGGGTAGCCCATTGACTTGGGTCCATTTGGAAAGCCCATTAACTTCCTATATAAAGAGGTCTCCACCTCTTGTAAAGGTAAGTTATGAGCACACCACTTTTTTACTACTAGGTAGAGGAGAGTTTTCTCCTTCAAGCCTAGGCCCCTCTCTACAGTCCCATCTTTTCTTTCTCTCTTGTAATTACAGATCTGACCCGGGAAGACGAAGTGCGCTCTCATTCTCACTCTCTTGGAGGGTTCAAAGCTACTCGATCAATCGGGTAAATTTTTCCTCTTCAGTATACTAGTGGATTCCCGACGTGATGCAGCGCCACTTTAATTTAAGTCTGTATCGATTCAGTTAGTTATGACACTAATCCGCTTGGTACAATGATCGAAAGAGAAAAGCAACAATTTAGTATTTACTATATTTGATTTTCAAGAGATTTGAAATAGTAATAGATGTGGACATTGGTTTGCAATCACTTATATTCGCTTTGTTGACAACAAATGTCAAGAATATATTTCTTTTTGAGATAGTAAAGTTGGCGAAGTTGCCATTTATGAAACACGACGATAGAAAGGACAAGTTGAAGAGTACCGGGTTTGATCACGGGACTAAAAGTCTGAATATAGTCGCCGGCTCCCTGATGAAACCCATTGGCGACTAATGGAGCCTTTAAGCGATCAACCAAATCATTGGGTCTATATTTGGGGCGATAAACCATTTGCATCCCAGTACTTGATCAGAGAATGGGATTTTAGGGAAAAAAAAAGAGAATGTTGTTCAACCAAATCATAAATATCGATGCGATTACATGGAACACAACACAAGACAAATCAGCATCTACGAGCTGCTTATTGAAACATCGATGGATGTTATTCAAGACTTCACAACCACAAACTAATAACAGTATCAAGCGTTACCAAACCACTGCTTGTAATAAGCAACAAGGCTTTCTTTCTGCGGCAAGCCATCCTTGACAACTTGACAATTTAAGATAGTTACCACACCATTCCGTTATTTTTGGGAACTTCTCTTTGGTCACCACCTCTATTCCTATTGCTTCTTCTGCTGCTACGACCCAATACGCTATGTAACCAGCAACAATATCAACCAGGTTGATGTTATCACCTCCAAAAAACTTGTTGCCTTTCGCATTCAGTTCATTTTCGAGAAACTGCAGTTGCTTATGAGCTTCTGCAACATCTTGCTCCTCTCCATGGCTGCCAAGAGCCTTTAATAATGCATGACGACACTACACACAACATAATGTAAAATTAGCTTTTGCTATATATAAAAAGTTAGCTAAGAAACGTATGTTGGATTTATGTGTATTGGCTCCATAAACGCTACTGACTACAGTGGCGAAGCTTGAAAAAATTTTTGTGGGGTCCGAAAGTCACGGTAGCTAATAGCATACATGTATTTAGAATACATTTATTGTAAATTAGGCCCATAATCTCATTACTCTATAATCCCTTATTTTAGGGATGAGATTATGGGCCTAATTTACAATAAATATATTCTAAATATATGTATGCTATTCGTACCCATAAAACAGTACAGGCCGGACTTGATACGTATATTTTTTTTTTTTTGGAAGAAAAAAAGCGTAAAATTACACTATGAACCAAAAAATCGGCAGGATCGGGGCACCCATGGCCCTCACAATCCTTCGCCCTTGACTAACTGAGCTATGATCCGTAAGAGTTATACCTTGGGAAACAAACAATAATCCACTTAACTCGATTAACCGGTGATCACGAACTATTAAAGAAATGGGTATATAATTATCTAGAACAAGTACATTATTCGTGGAACGAGTTTTATTAACGGTTTTTTTTATATTATTTATACGGTTAGGCCGCGTATTATTAATTACGTATCTAATTAATATTAACATATGAAACCCGTTTTTAATAAAAAGTAAAATTGACACCACTAAAACCCGACAACATATCCAGTAAAATCTCACTAGTAAAGAAATAAATAATTACCTTGTCAGCAATGAAGTTGGCCCAAAATCGAGCCTGAGCCTTCTCATAAGCATCCTGAGGCAAAACAGGAACTCCTTTCCACACTTCATCAATGTACTCAATGATCACAAGAGACTCCGATATCGGATTACCGTTGTGTACGAGCACTGGTACCTTTTTATAAACAGGATTGTATTTAAGAAGATCGGCACTCTTGTTGTCCAGATCTTCTTCGATGGACTCGTACTTGATTCCCTTGAGATTTAAAGCTATTTTGACTCTGCTAACAAATGGACTAATTTCAACCCCGTACAACTTCACTTCATACGCCATTTTCTGATGATCTGGTTTTTGATGGCCCGATTCATATAAATACTGCTTTTGTGCTGTAAGTGATTGTACGCTAATTTTGATTTGGCTACTCTAAATTGTTTAGTGTTGGAGAGATGTCAATTTCGTGTCTAATAAAAAAATAAGCGAAGGTCTCAATGATGTTATTTTAAGTCGTACTTTTGTGTAACTTAACAAAAGGGAATAATGTAAATAATCCTAATTATTGTTTTTTTTTTTTTTTTGATACACTTCTAACTATAAAAATAACCATGATGGTCCCACCTTTTGACGGATTGTCATCCAATAATCCTTTACTAACATAACCATAACATGTTAGGTATCAAGCAGCGCAGCGAAACCACACACACGCACAAACGATTAAACACGCAAACGAGAAAAATAATAAACACGACACAAGAATTTTACATGGTTCAGCCCCAGTGGGAAACCTACGTCCACGGGCTGCAACTAGGTTATTTCATTAAGCTCAAGGCACACAATTACAATTACAATGACTAGGTTTATATAAAACATGATTAGGGTTTCTAACTTTGGGAACAAGAAACCAAAACAGGCCTCTATCCCAAACCAGGCCCAAAGCCTTCACAAACCCAACAATCTCCCACTTGAAAGCCTTGCGAATACTCCAGCCCTACCTCCAAGAAAATAATCAACCAAGTCATCTAGTAACTCCAGTAATCTTTAATAACAGAAATCCTCCTAACCTCCCTCCAGTTCCAAGAACAAGCTAAAATTTTAACGACGAAAGTTCTCTAAGCCTCCAGTTCTCCAAGAACAAGTTAAGATTTCAAATACCAATCAACCTAGTTGCAGCGGCCTTTCTCTTCAGTTACCTGAAACGGCCCTTTGAAATTCCCAAGAGCTTCAATCTATCATCACAGACCCAGTCATGGCAAAACCAGCAACTAAATCATCCCCAATCTCAATTGGCTCCACTGATTCGCACTACCGACTCTTGAGATCCCAGAGGAAAGAAACACTCTCCAAAATACAACAAGCACCCATGGAGAGAATTTCCATTCGGAAATCCGGTCTCAAAACCCAACGCCACTATGTAACTGTGCCGGAACAACCCTCGTGCTTCCACTGTTACCAAATCCCCGTCCAGGTTTAAACCTCCGAATGCGCTCAAGCTAACATCCATGTGGCTCCAGGAATTCATGCTTGCAAAATGAATCCCCTTAGCACTACCGATTTAGCGAGCCAAGACTTAACTACTTGGAAGTTGGTTCATTTCTTCCAGTGATACATAAACCAGTATCTCCCAAATGTCTTCAACAGATTCAACAATACTTCACTACAGTGGGTAACATGAAATGAAGCATACCAGAATCTCAGAATCTAGAACCAAAGAGTCTCATGCCTTCCACTGAGTCCCAATGCATCAAACCACGACGCATTCTCAGAAGCAGAATTTCCTATCTATGAGATCGACTCTAAAAAATGTCCACATCTCCATGAAGCCCCAACAAGTCAACTATGCCAAGCTCCCATTGACCATGTTATCCCAACCCATGCCAAACCGACACTCATGAGTCAAATCTTCACTCGTACTTCCCTTAGCGAAATCTTCACCCGTACTATTACGAAGATCCACTCAAATGTCAAACCACTAACCACTAACGAACAAGGATAACTTCACAGTTCTAGACCAGCCAACAGGCAAATGGTTATAACAGCAGTCGAGCTTTCATGGAAAGCAAGCGGTACCAAGGGTTCTATGACCGTACACACAACAGTTAACGCAAACCCTAACCGAAATATCATCCAAACGAGCAAATAGTTCAAATGACTTGACACTAACCTTTTTTTTTCACTTATGTCGTCACCAAACGAGCAATGGTTCCATTTTCTCTAGGTTTACCCATCGAAAGTAACTCATCCAAGTTCTCTTGACAAACCAACCAACCAACCGAAACCCAAAACCGTCTAACATTCCGGTTACTACCATCTCGTCTCAGTTATAACATAACAAACGAGAACAAATCGGAGACAGTGAACATACACAACAATGATACGGGCCTGAACTTGACGATTGTTGTATTGAACAATGTCAATCAAACCGATTTGCTCTACACAACTGATAAATCAAGTAATCGAAACTAAACTGTAACCAGTTACCTCATACTGATCTTTTGTAGACAAATCTCCACCCGACTACTGAACTTCACAAAAAAAAACAGGTCCCTAAATTTATGGTTGATGATAAACAGTCAACTCGAACTCAAAAAACAAAATCAAACTTAGCCCGCTAAATTCAAGAGTTCTTCACCAAACCCCAATCGATGGCTCAAAAGTTTTAATCTGGTACTATCTCGATCAAACACGGTTGACAAATCAAAGCAAATAATTACCAAGAGCATAGTTGCATGCTACACCTCATTTGTCAACAACAAAAACTCTTGTTTTCTTTTCTTATCTACTTCAACAACACAAAACAAATAAAACCTTTTTGTTTTTTAAAAGTTCACCAACTTTTGCTCCAAAGTCAACCACTAAAGACAAAAACAATTGTTTTCTCCTTCACGAGACTAGGTTTCTTGGTACTTGTCAAGCTCCACATTCCATACTTTCTCGCCCCATGCTCACTGTGACTCACCAGCCATTGAAAAATAATCCTGGCTACAAGATCTCGGTCTCCCACTCGGTCAAGATTCAAACAATCCGGCCACAGAACGAACTGTGTCTTCTGATCGACCTAGAACCGCAAAACGTATTGGCTTCAAGCGTTTTCGAAACCCATTCGATTTTCAAACTAAACACCCGGACGAACTTCCAAGAGTCGTGGCAGGTAGAGAATGTCGGTGATGTACTTGTTGTCTCCTTTGCACCCGACAAGATCCTGGTTGCTGGCTTTCCACGCGCCATGTCGGTGTGCTTTGCACGCGCCCCATGCACATACATACGTTGTGGTACGCAATTGAAGAAACGTGCATGGTGTCATCCACGTGTATGTAGAATTCGGGTTGGGCGACCCATGTTATAATTCGGTACCGATCCCTTCAAGTCCCCCAGTCCAACGTTTCTTCTATGTCTATTTTAGAGAGACGTGAAGGGGATGCGGATTCAGTAAGTGAGCCTTTGGGTAGATGACAGCTCATCGCTTCGCAGGTTCGTTGCCCGCTTCGTTCCTTATGCGCAAGATGCGGATGGCATTGTGACGTTTTACGTCTACGTTTGCACAACACGTGGATGACGTTGTTACATTTTACGTCAAGTTTGCGCAACACCCGGACGACGTTGTTACGTTTTACGTCACGTTTGCGCAAAATGCGGATGACGTGTCAAAGTGTGATCATTATCCTAGCTGTAGGATTGCACTGCCGTAAGAGAGTTGGAACGGCGTGGTGCAGTGTATAAATGAGCAAGTGGCTGACTGTTTAACAAAGGCCTTGTCAAAGGAGAAGTTTGTATTCATTCCTTTTCAGATGGGAGTGCAAGAGTTTGAATAGGGGGGGGGGGGGGGTTATTGACATGTGTTTCAAGACTCCTGCACGTGGGTTATTCTGTTGGATCATTTCGAATTCTTAAGCTTGCTTAGTCTTTCGTTTAGTTTGTTGTAGTTTGAATAAGTTTACGAGTTTCTATTTTCATGTAATTCAGTTTATGTTTACGTTACAATGCTGGCTATATAAAATCATGCATGGGTTCTTGTTTTATTCATTCAGAAAGTATAATAAAAAGCCTTGATTTTAATCCAATCTTTGAGTGTTTATTATAGTTTTGATATCAACAGTATCGAGTCTCAGAAATAAACAAACAAATTCGTCCAACTTTGTGTGATTGTGAGTGTGTATAGTGTGTAATTTCTTGGGCATGAGTAGGGGTGTTCAACGAATCGAATAACGAATTTTCGAATTATTCGAATCGAATTATTCGAATTTTTAATATTTTTACCTGAATTCGTATTCAATTCGTATTCGTTTAAAATTCAATTTATTCGATTAGTATTCGATTCGAATAAGAAACTCGAATTCGGAATCGCATTCGAATAAATTCGATTTAGTTCAAATTCACCTTAAATAACAAATTGTTTTAACTTTTAGTTTTAAAAACTAATACAAACTCAATATTTTTATACATATAAAATACAAATCTACAAAATTGATAAACAATTAATATGTCAATACGAGAATAGTAAAAATAGTAGAGAGTAGAGAGTATAGTTTTATAGAGTTTTTGTGATATATAAGGTAAATATATAAAACATGGTTATGCTAAAAGTTATAGACACTATGGGTTCTTAGAGTTTGACCCAAATTTAGAAGTTTTTTTTTTCAATGTGTATACTTGTGTATATAATAATGTGTATATTGTGTATATATATTTAAAAAAATATACATGTACAATTTTTTATTCGAATTTCGAATCGAATCGAATTTAAAATCATAAATTCGTATTCGATTCGTATTCGATTTATTGGACTCGAATTCGAATCGAATCGAATTCGAATTCTTAATAATCGAATCGAATTCTTGGTAATCGAATATCGAACTAAATCGAATTTCGAATTTTTCGAATTCGAATCGAATTCTGAAACACCCCTAGGCATGAGCCCACAAATTCAAAATGAGATAACCGTTTTATTTGAAAACTAAGGAAATTATGCGATATTACATTCAACAAAATCATAAACATGGAATCGGTTACACACAAAATAGTACAAGATACACCAGCATCTGCTACTCGTGCTTATTTTTACTTGAATAGATGTTCTACTCAACTTCAAAAGCACACAATTACAACCGTATTACGCATTACCAAACCGTTCCTTAAAGAAATTAA
>JAUTDX010000232.1:0-69424 GCA_030844895.1 Ambrosia x helenae
GATCCAGTATTATGAGGGTCCATTTTTAAGAAAATTCGATTGATCAATGGTTTCTTAAAGTTGATGGATGTTTTAACAATGTGACTGAAATCCCTTTATTGAATATCAATAAGAGCCTGTGTCTGATTCTTAATTTGTTAGATTGATATTTTATCAGATGAAACCAGATGCTCTGATACCAATTTGTTGGATCAGTTTCTTGTTTATAAACAGATTCTTATTATGAACACTTTTTTTTATGATCTATCAAAGTAATTTGCACAGCGGAATAATGTAAAGAGTTCAAGTTAAAGCTTCACTTTAAACAGGAGTTATTACTCCTCTTGAAGTATGAACTAAAGCAGTAAATGAGAATCTAAGACTGTTAATGAATAAAACAGTAAATACTTCAAATGATTCTCAAATATAATAGAATTATAACTACAAAAAGATTGTCTAAAATAGTGGGAAGAACCCTTTATTTATAGACCAAGAGTTATAGTACAAGAAACGTATTGAAGCAATATAATATGTACAAATACTACAACAGGCTGTAGCTTTGGTACTTGAACAAAGATTTTAACAAAAGTAATATTAAACTAAACTACTAAAGTATAAGTCGGTTGGAAGCTTCTATCAAAACATCTGATGAGTGACAAACTACTGATGAGTAGTTTGTCTTCAGCAGTTCTTCAGAGACTTTGCCTGGTTTGTCTTCAGAACTTCTGATCATTACTCTTCAGCACTTGATATATTCTTCTTCAGCACTTTCAGTCTTCTTCTTCAGCAGTTTCTATACTTAGAATTATTTTTCAGAAACATGAATTAGACTAAGGTATCAAAAGTGGTTTCGTCAATCCTCTTTGTCCTTACATAATGATTTTTACTTTAAAGGTCTATTTCTTAAATTGGAATCCACACAATTAATTTATGTCGGGTTCAAATCGATATTATTATATCTTAAGATGTTGGCCACCTCCGAATGTATTTTTTCATACTAACCAACTCATTTAAATAATTTGTATACGTTAGATCGATTTATCAGTCTAGGATTTTAATTCACTTAATTTGTATTTAACAACTCAAGTTATTAAAATTTTAACTAATTAAATATGTTTACAAACATAGCTCTAAAGAGTATGTTTAATATTTCTCTTGTGTTTTAATGATGGATGGGTATGAAATGGAATTTTATGTGTTTAAATGTTAAATTTTATATGTTTTTATGTGTTAATATGTGTGGAATTGAATAATTGTGAGAAATTGATGTTTTGCAGGTTATATATGAAGATTGGACGTGATTTAAAAAAAATACATAGTTTAGAAATGGAGATATACGAAGATGTCATGATAGAGGATTCAAAATACGAAGACGTGGCCGCAAACGGTGAAGAAAACGGAGTTGTAATGAAAAAGTTATGAAGAAAACAAGTTTTGGTTAAAAAGCCGTCAGAGACGTAGCTTATGGATCTGGTGCTGATTGGAGTAGCTTACGACAACCCCTTGGCTGATCACATCAGAATGTGCAGTAGCGTAGCCTACGGCTCTGATGCTGACTCGCGTAGGCTACGACGCTGGACTATGGGAAACTCATTAAAAAATCATAAAAAAATAGGGTTTTTAGCCACCATTCCATTCTAGTTCACCTGGAGAGACTTGTGGGGCGATCTTAGGAGTATTCTTGGAGATCTTTCACCATTCTAGCCATTTCAATCATCATTCTAACATCAAACATGCAATCAAACATCAAGATTGAATATCAAATCAAGAACATAAGTGGCTAATCTTTTTGTGGTTCCCTCCGGGTGGAGGATTCTTGTAAGTGGATGATTGTTTTTAGTTTTTCTTTGTATTTGAGATTAGCAATCTAAGCATTTGATGTTTTTTGTTTTTAGTGATGTGTGTGGTTTTAGTGACTTAAAATTCTTTTCTTAAAAGTAACAAGTTCTCGTGAATGTGCCAAAAACTTGGTGATGAAAGAGTTCAAGCCGAAAAATTTGGTGTGTGACACTTTCAAGTTTTAAATTTATAGAATAAAATGATAGTTTCTCAATGTTCTAAAATACACACAATAGGCAATCGTACCTATCGATTATAGTATAAACACAAGCAAGTACCGAGTATCAAACCCAAAGACACGACTTTTCCTACTCACTTTTAAGTTGCTAAAATTAAACTAAAGATAAATAAAAGTAAGTGATAACAAAAGTGACCGAGAGGATAACCAATATCCAAATTGAAGTGTTGCTTTGGGACCCAACTTGTCTTGGTATAGACTAATAGTAGATGCTTAATTGTGTGATGTGTCCCAGATTACACATAACCGCGGTAACTTTAAAAACGATCTGTGTTCTTAGATGTTATTGTGAGGGTCTCCCTACCCCGGTAAGCTCACCTCTCAACTATGAGGGGCAGATTACCCAAGATTGTGTATACCCAACCTCGAGAGAACCCACCTCCCAAAGTTGCGATATTGGCATCTAACGACTCTACTTTTTTTCATAAATAACTTGCCGGCGATCGTAGCATGGCCAACAAGCTACCACTTGACATGGCAGAGGCGACGTAGCCTCCTGCTGACGCTTATCCTCTACTTGAATTAATTATTTTTCAAAAAGTGATTGGTCTATTACTAATTGTGCGGGCTTATAGTAATGGAAGAAAATATAGACCGTTTGCTTCTAACACATGTTCACCAATTCTTGGTTTGTGCCAAAGCTAACACATAGACCATGAAGCTAAGTCACTCAAAGATCTTGGTTTATCACTGGGATCAATTATAAAGACCGTACCAACCCTAAGTGATATTTTGATAGTTGAGGATCAAACCACAAAGTGTGAATGTTTCCAAACACAAATGGGCTAATCTCTGCATGTGGAGTTAGGTTAGCTTACAAGTGTGCGGGTTTTTACACACCACGGGTACACTTATAAGTCCCTCCACTTCCTATCAAAACACCCACAAGACCAAATACTAAGTTGATTGATTAGTTAATTCGTCAAACAAAGAAAGAGTAGAAAGAATTAACTAGAACACAAAACATCACTCAAAATAAACATAAACTATCTAAATCCATACCAAGATAGTCTTCACCCCAGCAACACTCTAAAAATCCCAGCCAAATAATGGCATTACAATAGGCTCACTAAGTTTGAATCGATATGAAATCATGGTGAGGGTTGATAGGGGATTTGGAGGGTATTTGGGTGATTTTGTGTGGTTTTTCTCAAAGCTCACTTGATCTAAGTGTTTCTGGTGTGATCCCAAGGTTCAACGGTCACTCACAAGACCCTAAAATAGCATGAATGTGGGAGAGAATCAGGTGGAATGAGATGCGAAAATGAAGAGTGAAGGTCTCATTTTATAGAGCTGCCAGGAAGAGCAAGCCATGCCGTGCTCAAGGTGGTGCACGCCCGTGCACAACCATCAGGTACTGTTCGTTGGTACTAGAAGTATATTTTTTAGTATGTTTTGTCTTGAGTACACCCGTTCTTACTAAGGAACACGCCCGTGCTTGTCCACGTGGCAAAAATGCATGTTAGTCTTGGTCGGTTGGAGCCTTATGGTGCACGTCTGGATGAGCACGGCCGTGCATAGTGTGAAGCACGCCCATCCACGTTGACTTCTTCATCTGGTTAACTTGGAAATGTTGACTGGTTGACCTTGGGCAGGAGCACGGTCGTGCACCAACTGCTACAGTCTGTAAAGTCTTCACTTTCCTTTTCTTTGTGTCAACCTCGGCTCCTTTTTTTTTGATGCTTCCAAATACCTGCAATTATCTCTTACGGATAATTTAGCTCTATTTTCTAATGGTAAAAGAATAAATATGTGCAAAAAGAATGATAAATACACATGTAAAACATGTTTAATGATGGCACCACTTAGTGATTTATTAGTTTGATTATAAACGGCTGATTTGTATCTAAAACCTAGTTTTGATTCTTTCAATTCCCGAGAGTTCTAGTAATTGGGATAATATTAGTTAGGGATTGGGTTTGGTAATCTTAAATTGATAACCGTATGATAACCTTTCGTTGTTTTGCAATCAAAGTACTTGTCCTCGTTTATCACAATCAACTAATTAATTATCTAATAATGCCTATGTGATTTTCTCAATAAAAACTAATTACTTAAAGTCATTTTGAATCCAAACTGAGGAATCACCGTTTCTCCAATTGTTTACATCTTAACTTTTATTTTGTTTTCACAATCACTCTCAGACAATCGAATATTACATTTCTGCAACTAGTTAATTAGTAATTAATCAATTATACCAAACACTTTCCACGGTACTTCTCGTGGTTCGACATCTGACTTACCCTATCTAATAAGGTAATAAGGAACTGATTTTAATCTTATTTTTAATCGGTCCTTGGATGTCGATCAAATTTTGACGCCATTGCCGGGGAGTCATGCGCAAAGTGTTTAGTTTTCTTATTTTCTTAAATGTTAAATTTTATGTGTTTTTTTGTGTTAATATGCGTGGAATTGAGTAACTGTGATAAATTGATGTTTTGCAGGTTAAATATGAAAATTGGACGTGTTTTGGAGAAAATACATGGATTGGAATGGAGATATATGAAGATGTCATGATAGAGGATTGAAATACAAAGACGTGACCGCAAACGGTGAAGAAAACGGAGTTATAACGAAAAAATTATGAAGGAAATAAGTTTTGGTAGAAAGTTGTCAGAGGCGTAGCTTACGGATCTAGTGCTGATTGGAGTGGCTTACGACAGGCCCATGGCTGATCACATCAGAATGTGCAGTAGTGTAGCCTACGGCTCTGGTGCTGAATGGCGTAGGCTACGATGCTGGACTACGAAGAGAAACTCATTAAAAGTCATAAAATAGGGTTTTTAGCCACCATTCCATTCTAGTTCACATTGGAGACTTGTGGGGCGATTTTAGGAGTATTCTTGGAGATCTTTTCACCATTCTAACCATTCCAATCGTCATTCTAACATAAAACATGCAATCAAACATCAAGATTGAAGATCAAATCAAGAACATGAGTGGCTAATCTTTCGTGGTTTCCTCCAGATGTAGGATTCTTGTAAGTAAATGATTGTTTTTAGTTTTTCTTTATATTTGAGATTAGCAATCTAAGCATTCGATGCTTTTTTGCTTAGTGATTCATTAGTTTGATTGTCAACGGCTGATTTTTATCTAAAACCTAGTTTTGATTCTTTCAATTCCCGAGAATTCTAGTAATTGGATTAATATTAGGCAAAGATTGGGTTTTGTAATCTTCAATTGATAACCGTGTGATAACCTTTCATTGTTTTGCAATCAAAGTACTTAGTCCTCGTTTATTGATGGGTTGGTGAAAACACGAGAGTTAACAAAGCTAAAATGTTTAATTAATATATAAAAGATCATGGAATGGCACTACTTTGATATGTTTTATGATTTTCAGGTTTTGACATTAAAAGAGTGCAATTTTGGAGCTTTGGCACATCCCGGAAGGACAAGGAAGGACTAACCAAGCAAGAAAGGCTAAAACAGATGCTCCGGGGCAAACTAGCATCGCCTATGCCAAAATCTGGCGTGGCCAACGCCACTGGCATAGGAGGAGAGCATAAAAAGCGGTAGGACAGCAGGAAACAGCGTAGGCGATGCCAGAAGTGGCGTCGCCTACAACACTTCTAGTCAAAATCATGTTTTAATGCACATTAATGAAGATCAATACGGGGGTTTCTATTGGGGCAGCCTTAAAAACAACTTGAAGGCTCATTATTGAGCATTATCTTCTCCTTAGCTTCACACCAACCATCCTAATCAATTCCATCACTTTCAAATCATTCAAGAACATCATTCATTCCTATTTTTCAAGATTCCAATACCTATTATTGAAGAATCAAGCTCCATGTCCATGAGTGGCTAATCCCTTTGTATCACACTTGGGTATAGAAAATTGGATTGGAGAGGGGGTTTTATTTGGATATTTCTTTAAACTCCTAATTGTGTTAATGTGTGTGTTTGAACAATTGTGTTAAATTGTGATTAATCTTATGTTTGAAGTCATTTTTGTTAATTGATATTGTGCCAATTTCTAGTGTCATGAACATGATTTCTTGCTTTATCACAAACTAGAGTTGTATGTTCTAGTGTAATGAAGTATATTATTGTCCATCTTTGATGTTGATAATTCTTGATACCTAAACCTATTGAACAATCAACCCGTTAATACCAATTGCATTATATTTGTTTGACCAAATTGTGAAAACCTTAGACTTCATTTGTTGAAACCCGATGTGATCTTTTTCATCAATTGTTTACTATCCAATTTGTTCTCCATTATTTTTATTACAATTCAATTTCAAGTTTTATAAAATACTCAAACTCCTTTCAACCAAATTTCTTAAATGAATAAAAACATACAACTTCATAATGGTCTAAATTTCATAAGTGACACCTTTTTAATAAACTAAAACCTATTTCACCGACCACAAACTCTTCGTGGTTCGACAACCTTTGTTGCCACTACTACATTAGTTAAGGTAATTTAGGACATATAAATACTATCTTTGACCGGACCGCGACATCCGATCAAATTTTTGGCACTGTTGCCGAGGAGTTGGTGCGCTTGGTGTTTGTGATTTCAGTTGATTTTTGTGATGAACTGTTTAATTCTTATCTTTGCTACTTCTTTTTGTTCGTTGTTACGTGTGGTGTGTTAAGTGTGCAGGTGACTGATAATGCATGCATGCCACTTGTGTAAAATCCGAAGATGGGGGAAATTAGCAAGACTTGATCGTCATCATCACGATGTATTGGGTAGATGATGATAATACTTGTCCTTGTTGTGGGAGCCCATATCATTTGTGGTGAGATTGTCCAGTGGCCCATAAGAGAATTGAAGCATATATAGAACGACAACATCGTATTATTCTTGGGCTAGAAAAACCTAGAGGTTCACATTTATCTTCTTCACATCATCAGCCACGCTATTCAAACTCCCAAGGCTATTATCAGTTAAATAACAGGTATCAACGGAGTTCATTTAGCCAAAGGACGCAACAATATCAAAACCATGAGGAATATAATGACTACTATCCTAATCAACCTCAACCGGCATACGAAAACCCTCAAATTCAAAACATTCTAAGCTCGATGCTCTTACGATCATGATCAAAGAATACCATGATAATATCAAAGACATGAAGAGAGTAAATGAAGTAAGAGACAAAGCTCATGAAGCTTTGGTGATTCAAGCGGGTCAACTAGCTGAGGAAATGTAACATCGCAAAATTTTTTCCCCAAATTTTAATACATAAAAGCCCTTATTTTTTTATTTACATCTTTATCATTAATATTATACAAATGTGCCTAAGTCTTTATTTTCCTAACTCACGACTTATATATATATATATAAATGTATATATATATATAATAATAATAATAATAATAATATGAAAAAAATTCTTGACAAGTGTATGTGTAAAAAAAAGAATTTAGATCATATTATTATTATGATTATTATTATTATTATTATTATTATATATATATACATTTATATATATATATATATATATATATATATATATATATATATAAGTTGTGAGTTAGGAAAATAAAGACTTAGGCACATTTGTATAATATTAATGATAAAGATGTAAATAAAAAAATAAGGGCTTTTATGTATTAAAATTTGGGGAAAAAATTTTGCGATGTTACAGTCTCCCCTACTTTTGAAAACTTCGTCCCGAAGTTATTAATAACACAGGGTTGAGGGTGATTGGGTAGAAGTTAGGGTAAGAGGTTTAATATGTGTGAGTCCTATTAATAACTTCGGGACGAAGTTTTCAAAAGTAGGGGAGACTGTAACATCGCAAAATTTTTTCCCCAAATTTTAATACATAAAAGCCCTTATTTTTTTATTTACATCTTTATCATTAATATTATACAAATGTGCCTAAGTCTTTATTTTCCTAACTCACAACTTATATATATATATATATATATATAAATGTATATATATATATAATAATAATAATAATATGATCTAAATTCTTTTTTTTTTACACATACACTTGTCAAGAATTTTTTTTTAAATAAAGCCATAGTCAAAGTCTTAGTCAAACAGTCAAAGTCTTAGTCAAATAGTCAATTCATCATAAAACCTTACTTTATGGTGTTGACCAATTTTAATGGCTAATTGACTCCAAAACTAGTATAAAAACCCACCTATGACCCATTATACTTTGCACCTCTAAATCGATTGTTTCAATCCGATTAAACTTTCCCTCATACCTTTCTTCTATAGTCTATTACTTCTACAATTGAAGCTTTGATTATAAGCTCTTGTAATTGGCGAATTGGAAGCTTGATATTCTTTCTTTTTCGTTTTCTTCAATTTGGACTAGCTACGTTGTTGAGTCTTTGGGATTCGCCTCGCATACATTCACAATACATTATTCTATTTTTTTCACGAGACATAACATTTTGCTAAGGTGAGTTTTACATAGCCCCTTTTCTATTTATCACCATTTTTGGGGTGAAACATGTTACAACATTCTATATGCAATTCAATCATCAAAGTGTCTATGTGTTTTTCTATGTTGCATTATGTCTTAAACATGACTAGGGTAAGCACAATTCTAGCATAATCATTAACATTGATCAGCCGACGGTATACAATGATAGATCTATTGGACTGACAATCCCACCCGGATACGTGCCTCCTACAAAGGTAGCGTGGGTGATTGTTATCGCATAACATATTCGAGTGAACCAAGAGCGTATGGGATGTACCACATTATAACAGTCACAAGGGTTGATTATGCACTCGATTTACTTCTAGTATGTTTTCACATATGGACTAGACTTGCCATGACACTTGAATTGTACAAGTTTTATTCAATTATCAAAACCTATGTAATTCTCACCAACTTTTGTTGACCCAAAATATTTTCAAACTTAACATGTTTCAGGTTATAGCTTGCTCGAAGATTAGAGTTAATGCTTGAAGATGCGTAGCTAGTATTTTTTTTTTTATCTTGATGTACAAATTCTTAGAACAATTGTATGTAATTTATTTAAATCATATATTGAAACTTATTAATTACCATGAGCTACTGAACAATCATCAATACGTGACATCCCGATGTTTCCGCCATCGGTTGGGGTGTTACAAGAAATCTCTCAACTTAAACTTGAGCATGATGAGTTAGCTAGTAGTGTTGTGGTTTATGCCGATATAGATGAAGGTGCTGCAAGTCTTTCTGAATGGTTAAACCCAACTGAAGACTTAGCATCTCATGAAGATCTGGTGGCAGAGGTGAAAGTTTCTCACGAATCTCATCCCGTGTTGATTATTGCACCCAACAAAGTGGAGGATGAAGGTTCAAAGATGAAGAAGAGGAAGGTGAGTTGGGAGCACATTGGGCAATTTATTGTAAAATGTCCCCGCAACAAGAATCGCCCAACTCTCATGCCAATAACCAGTAAGCAATTGTGGATTTGGCATGTGAACTACCAAGTGTATGTTGGAAACTCGGTAGGAAAATGTGGGATAAAACCTTCATGCTTGGCTTCGATGGACAAGTTTAAGGAGAATAAACAGATTGGGGCACGGAAGGTGGGCTACCGAGCTTATCTTGAAAATTCGGTAGGAAAATGTTCACTTTGACCACCGTAAGTAAGAGGTATTTGTTAGTTGTTGTATATTTTTGTATCTTTAATTGTTTCTTTTTTCTTGTATGTGGTTTTCTTTATTTTTCTTGGTGTGTTTTATTTTGAATTTTGCTAGTACATAAATAAGTGTTGTGGGTGTGTTTAACCCTCACGAAACCTTACTTGTCCTCATAACCTGAATGTCGGGAGGTTTAAAGGATCTATCCTAGTTAGTGTTTTTGTTTTTATGTTAATGTTTGAATAAAATGGGAGATTGTATGAATCCTATATTACTTCATCTGTTGTGTGGTTGATGTCAAAGGGAAATGTGAGATTTAATGTAGGTAACAAGCAAAAGAAGAAAGGAGCTTGTAAATGGGTCGAGAGGAAAATGAAGAGTGTGCACCATCAGCTTTAAATCAGGTGCATCTAATCTATATCTATACTACATTATAAAGGAGGAGACAAGGGCAAATATGTCCAAATTGTCCAAAGTTAAGATGGCATACTAAGGGTTTCTTTACAATTTTCTAAATTTTACCACTTTTCTTCCCTAAATGTCCCTAGAAGATAATTAACTTTTATATGAAAATGGAACTCACCCAAACTAAATAAACACACGGGATACCAATATTTTTTGAACAAATTTCATATAATGGCGATGACATATAATAATTTATGATACCATAATGAATAATCTTATCTCAGCTAAACTTGTGTGAATTTTAAAACTTTGTCATAATAATACTTATATTATAAACCCTTTTCATATATATGCGTCTACCCAACGGCAAAGTGGACGGGATGGTTCGACTCACTGCTACATTGGGCAATTTTTTAGCTGCTGTGTCAAGTTGGGCAAGTCTATTACAAACTTAGAAATCACAACTTTTAATTTCTAAATGGACAATGACCTTCATATGATAGTTTATACAATATTGTATTATTACTACATGTTTTTGTCATGTAAATGAACTTTATCATTTAGCAAGGCGTCTTCAATGACACGGTTATGTAGATATGCAATGACCAGAAAACTTACACAAGAGTGATGTTTATGTTCATATTGGTCAGTTAAAGTAACACACCTTTAGTTTATTAAGATTTGTTCAATAGTGAGTACATGATTTTTGTGGTGAATTGCAATCAGTTGTAAGTGGCGGTGCACATTTCTTTTCTTTTCTTTCTACGAATACTTGTTAAAACATAGTGTGCACATTTCTATTCTTTTTGCGTAACTTGCGGCAAAAAACCTAAGTATTATAATGTTGTATTACAACCCATTTGTGGATCCCGCTGCAACGCGCGGGTAAACCCACTAGTTACCTTAATTACTATGTTTTGAAGTTTTGTTTATTTTAAGTAGTAGGGAATTGAAACTTTGGGATTGATTGATCACAACCTTCACATAGCTTTTTCAGAATAAATTTTTTTAATAAGTATCGCCTTTCCAATTGTGATACATTGAGGACATTGTTTGTTCTAAGTGTGGGGATGTGGAGAAAAATAGACAATTCTGAAAAATGCATGTCCTTAGGTGTTATTTGAATGTTATTGGAGTGTTGTGAAACCAACAAAAAAAATTTATTTTTTTAGTTTCCATTTGATTTTTGAATCATGAGTGTCGATCCCTTTTCATGGTCATAAACTCTTTAAGTTCCTTGATGTGTTTTTCCAATGGTTGTTTTTTTAAGAAAAGTATGAATTGCCTAGTTAGAAAAGACAAGTGAAGAGTATAACATTTTTTGCATATCGGTAACCCATTTCCCTTTCATTTGTTAGTGAGATCTTGAGCCTTACTCCCCAAAAGAAATTATATATCAAAATGATCATTTGGTTGATAGTAGGCCTATACATTGCTTGTTTGAGAATTTTGACAAATTTGATGCGTGCTAACACCACGAGAGTAATAGGTGCATAGATGATAAAGGCATTTAGGATTTCATTGTGTGTTTTCCCTATCATTGTGTGTTTTTATCCACCCATAATTATTCCTTAGTCGCCCATGTTGAGCCTAATTTTGTTTGTGAAACTTGTAGTGTTGTGTAAGCAAACCAATTGTTAAGTGTGATTTCTCAAAGAAAAAAAAACAACTAGCCACAATACAAGAGCTAGAAGAATAAATGGGTCTCAAATCAAGAATGTGCCAATATCGTAGAATTATCAAAAACCTGAAGAAAGGTATGAAAAACCCATAATTTTGTTGTTTCTTAGTATGTGAAATAATCAATTGGTTTGTCTATATCTGTGTTTGAGCCACTTGTTAGCCTAAAAATTCCTCACCTTTACCTAAGCCCAAAACCCATAAGTCCTTTAGATGTGTGCCTACTTTTGTGTGAAGCATGATTGTCTGTCAAACATATTAAAACATGCATGTATCTCGGTCATTGAGCGACTATTTATGACTTTGAAACCGAGAGGAGTGATCCATTGTGAGGGGTGTGCATAAATGTGAACTTGGATCTTAGTTGGATTTGGCTAGGCAATTTATTGTTTTATAAATTTGAGCAGTATTTAAACCATTGGAATGTAAATCTACTGACAGACGTAAGTCTTGCGAGTTAGAGTATGACTAGGGACCGCATTTAAGAATCGACAAAGAATGTGGAATGATAATAGTTTTCAAGTTGGTTTGCAATAAACAATTTGCTTGGGGACAAGCAAAGCTCAAGTGTGAGGATGTGATGGGTTGGTGAAAACACGAGAGGTAACAAAGCTAAAATGTTGAATTAATATATAAAAGATCATGAATGACACTACTTTGACATGTTTTATGATTTTCAAGTTTTGACATGAAAAAAGTGCAATTTTGGAGCTTTAGAACATCTCAGAAGGACAAAGAAGGATTAACCGAGCAAGAAAGGCTAAAACAGACGCTTCGGGGCAAACTGCGTCGTCTATGCCAAATCTGGTGTGGCCGACGCCACTAGCGTAGGAGGAGAGCATAAAACGTGGAAGGACAGCATGAAACGGCGTAGGCTGGAACAAGCCGGCTTCGGCGATGCCACTTCTGGCGTCGCCGACGCCACTCGCGTAGGCGATGCCAGAAGTGGCGTCGCCTACAGCACTTCTAGTCAAAATCTTGTTTTAATGCACTTTAATGAAGCTCAAGACGGGGATTTCGATTTGGGCAGCCTTAAAACACCTTGAAGGCTCATGATTGAGCATTATCTTCTCCTTAGCTTCACACCAACCATCCTAATCAATTCCATCACTTTCAAAACATTCAAAAATATCAATCATTCCTATTTTTTAAGATTTCAAGATTCCAAGACCTATTATCAAGGTTTTTAAACCTGGACCGGATCGGCCGGTTCGACCGGTCGGACCGGGATACGGAGGCCACGCCGGGCCGGGTCACCATATAGGACCGCCTTTGCACGACCCATCTAGTCGGACCGGGGACTGGGAGGCCGGACCGGAACCGTTCAGTTTTGGACCAGACCGGTTTCTTCTTGTTTTTTTCCTTTATCATTAAAATATATAATCGATTATGAAGATTATGATAAGATCTGAAATAAACCTGCAAATGGAGATGAACGAGATGATGTTTGATGAAGATGATCGATGATGAAGATGAACAATGATGAATATGAAGATGATGAAGATGATGATCGATGATGAAGATGAACGAAGAACGATGATGAAGTGGAACGATGATGAAGATGATTGATGAAGATGAGGTTATAGAGAATTTTGACTTTTTGAGAATGTTTGGTAGAGTCAGCAAGACTTTATGGTATTTTTGGAATTTTTATGTTTTTTTTTTAAATTTTATGCTATTTATGAATTTGTATTTTTTTTTTTTTTGAATTTGTATGAAATATATAAATTTTTATAATATTTATAATGTTGTCCGGTTCTTAATCCAGTTCGACCGGTCTGACCAGTGGACCGGTAAGCAGGCCGGTTCGACGTCCGGCCCGGCTCTGAAAACATTGCCTAATATTGAAGAATCAAGCTCCATGGCCATGAGTGGCTAATCCCTTTGTATCACACTTGGGTGTAGACAATTGAGGTTCTAGGGTTTTAATATTTGGGTATTTCTTTAAACTCCTAATTGTGTTGATTGTGTGTTTGAACAATTGTGTTAAATTGTGATTAATCTTATGTTGAAGTCATTTTATTTACTTGATCTTGTGCCAATTTCTAGTGTCATGAACATGATTTCTTGCTTTAACACAAACCTAGGGTTGTATGCTCTAGTGTAATGAAGTATATTATTGTCCATCTTTGATGTTGATGATTCTTGATACCTAAACCTATTGAACAATCAACCCATTAATACCAATTGCATTATATTTGTTTGACCCATTTGTGAAAACCTTACACTTCATTTGTTGAGACCCGGTGTGATCTTTTTCATCAATTGTTTACAATCCAATTTGTTCTCCTATATTTTTATTACAATTCAATTTCAAGTTTTATTAAAATAATCAAACTCCTTTCAACCAAATTTCTTAAATGAATAAAAACATGCAACTTCATAATGGACTAAATTTCATAAGTGACACATTTTAATCAACTAAAACCTATTTCACCAACCACAAACTCTTCATAGTTCGACATCCTTTGTTGCCACTACTACATTAGTTGAGGTAATTTAGGACATATAAATACTATCTTTGATCGGACCACGACATCCGATCATTTATCACAATCAACTAATTAATTATCTAATCATGTCTATGTGATTTTCTCAATAAAATCTAATTACTTGAAGTCGTTTTGAATCTAAAACCTAGAGGAATCATCGTTTCTCCAAATGTTTACATCTTAATTTTTATTTTGTTTTCACAATCACTCTCAAACAACCGAATTTTACTTTTCTTGCAACTAGTTAATTAGTAATCAATCAATTAAACCAAACACTTTCCACAGTGCTCCTCGTGGTTCGATACCTGACTTACCCTATCTAATAAGGTAACAAGGAACTGATTTTAATCTTATTTTTTATTGGTCATTCGACGCCGATCATTTGGCGTCATAAATAATCCTAAACCTATGTACTAACGACAACAACAAAAACCTTGATTCAAATGGTTCAAACATGGTCCAAAGCACCGACCTATGGCTATAGCTTGGCTCTTTGGGTTTAGGTGCTTCACATTATCAGACAACCTAGTACGATGCTAGTTTTATGAGTGATTGATGTGACCAAAGAACCTAGCTATGACCATAGTGGTGGTGGGAGGGGGGGGTTTAAGTATCAAGGTCCGTGTATTATATTGTTTGTATCGTTTTTATTGTATAGTTTTGTATATTCCTTGATACTAAATTGGTCTTGGTGTTGTTTTTAGTGAATTTGTACACTTTTGGTTGATAATTCGCTCTTTCATAGGTTGATTACATGAATCAGGAAAACTTATCATCTTACAACGATTTCGTTCAATAGTGTAATAGGACACAAACCAATTACTTAAGAAAGAAAAATGATTGAAAGGGGTGTTAATTTGGAGTGAATTTACAACAAAGCATTGTGTGATAATATGATTGACATCTACTTGGTTCACTCTTCGTATCTGAATTTTGAAAAGTCACGAACCTCGAACCAGAGATCATAGTTAACAAGATCTTTTCAAGGATGTTGCTGGTAATCAAGATGAGGATGAAGACGAAGATTTCAACATGGATGATTTATTTGAGTTGGAACTTGATAATGGCGAGGATATGGGTAGCTAGGAAGCTCGGTCTTCATTTTCATTCTATCTCATTCATGCTTTCTTTTTACAATCTTTTATCACCTCTTAGAGAACACATACTTATCCTCACGCCATAGCTATTTGCAGGAGACCCCTTCCTGCGGTAAGACTAATGATGTTATTTTTAGCTGGATCAATGAAACACTGAGCTATGGACATCTCTATTAAAATTAAACCGGTCATTATTCTTGTTGTTCAAACACACTTCATATCATGATAGGGTTTAGGAGCTCGGAGCTACATTACGTTCAAAACTTCAAATCCTACAAACATCAGTTTTTCTGAAGTCACGTTTGCTATGAAAACACACTCGAAATTTATCTAATAGATACGAAAGTCTTTGATTCAGCATACTTGCAAAACTGAATTAATAATGCATATATAGTTTTTTAAAATAACATGTTTTAATACATCAATTAGTTCAAAAAGTATACCATTAATACGTCAAATCTTTTATTAAAGATTCAATGGATAGAAAAACCAGATGCATAATTAGGTATTGGTGATCAATAAAATAACTAAATATTAAAATATTTTGTTATAAAAAGGTTAAATAGTGGGTAACTACTTTTTCAATATCCACAAATAATAACAAAATTAAAAGGAAAAAAAAGTAGTTCTGATTGGCTAAAATAATGGACGCATAAAATACAAGATTTGAGTGGGGGAAAAAGTCACGGGATGTCGGGATGGAAGAAAGAATTGAGACAAAAGTGAGCGTGATTATACTTAACCCCACCATCATCCGAGTGGTTCTTTGTAAGTCACGTGACTTATCACGTGGGTGTTTTTGTGTTTGTGTGGAAGGTCTAGTCGAGTATAATTATTATTGATAAAATTACAGCCCTACCATTAAGAATTCCATTCATTCTATATATCCCGTGACCATTATTATTTTTCCTACACACATAATGTGCCTTGTTTCTTATTTCAATTAACTATATAACCGTAGGAAAGTAGTAGTGTTGGTATGATGTAGTGAAAGAGAAAGAAAAATGATTTTATACGGTTTTTATAGGTTTATATTTAAAATTGGTTATGTATCAAATATTTATAGTATAGACATGTTATTATTTCTTTATTGATAAGATATATACATGTGTTAGTTATGCATAGAAGCCATTAAAATATGGATGTATTATATTACCATTTAACAAGTTGTGGAAAGAAATTATATAACAAACGTACTTGCACTTTCATAGAAAATTGAAAGATGACATAAAAGACTTTAAATCCAATGTCAGGATTTTTTTTTTTGAACAGCAAACAAACTTTATATATAGATATAAAGCACCAGCAAGAAAATGGACAATACACACCAAATCCGAACAAACAAGCAAATTACAACATGTCCGAAATAGAGAATTCACACCAGTTTTCCCAGCTGATACTAGGCGTCTTCGATCTATACGCAATCCACATAAACGAGTCCTCTTTGATGTTTTCGACCGTCTTTGACACCGGAACAAAGACCCCCTCAAACGTCATTTTGTTTCTAGCCGCCCAAATATTCCAAACCGTGGCCAGCATTATTGTGTGAGTGATTTGTTTCCATTTTTTGCAGCCTGGGCTATCAAGAATGTGGCAGTATACATCGTTAAGAGTCTCGCAATTAACCGGCCAAGGGATACACGTCCACACTAAAACGTTCCACCAAATAGAACGTGCGAACAGACAATCAGCGAACAGATGGTCAGACGACTCCGCCTTGATTCCGCACCTATTACAATTAGTATCGATAGACAACATACCCCTTCTTTGCAGCTCGATCTTAGACGCAACTTTACCCATTTTTCCCCGCCAAAGGAGGAGATTACACTTCATAGGAGCCCACGAATTCCACCAAAAACTCGAGTCGATATCTTGCCCCAGATCAGCAGCCAAGATATCAGTTCTCACATCTTTCGCAACAAAATTAATACCCATTGCATTGCTCCAGTGCCACTGATCAGCGTCTGTCCCAAGGCTTAGGCTGTGTAACCGGTTAATTAATCTCCCATATTCATCCAACTCTTGCAGCGATCTCGGCGCCCGTTTCCAATCCCAAACCCAATCTATACCCCCATTAATTCTGCGATAGTTATCCATAACAAAAGCAGTTTTATACTTGGCGATTTTGAACAGATTGGGAAAATCTGCACTCAGCGGCATTTGACCAGCCCACACATCAGTCCAAAACAAGGTCTTGTCGCCAACTCCGATCCGAACTGTCAATTTATCACGAACGTTGATACCCAGACGTGCTAGCACATCGCCTATAGACCCAACATTTTTCCACACTCCGATCACCGATTTTTTAACTGGAATAACATCAACATTCGGCTGCGCCCCATGAATACAACGAATAACCTTGACCCAGAGCTGATTCGGGTTATGCTTAAATCGCCACCACCATTTTGAGACCATGGCGAGATTGAAGTCTTCGACTCCCCCGATCCCAAGCCCGCCAAACTTCTTCGGAATTATCATCTTCGACCATTTAACCCATCGGATTTTTTGACCGCTACCCGTTTTGCCCCAAATAAAGTCCCGTCTGAGCCCTTCAATTTTTTTGATAACTCCTTTCGGCGCCGGAAAGAAAGACATGTAGTAAGACGGGAGACTTCCAAGAACCGACTTGGCAAGGGTAACTCTACCCGCGAAGGATAGTAAGCGAGCCTTCCAAGCCGAAAGTTTACCTTTAATTTTCGAGATGACCGGGTCCCAAAACTTTATCCTTTTCATATTGGCGCCAATGGGTATTCCGAGATAGTTAAAGGGAAAAGAGCCGATATCACAATTTAATGTGCCAGCCGCATTAGAAATATCCGCATCATCCACGCCAACTCCAAAAATGCGACACTTTTTGTTATTGATCTTAAGGCCGGTCACCAAATGAAGGCACCTAAGAAAGCGACTAAGGCTAGACACATTTTGATTCGACCACTCGCCAATGAAGAGAACGTCATCCGCGTAACATAAATGCGAAATAGTCGGCCCGTCATTCGAAAATTTGACACCTTGGAACATACCCGAATCCACGGCTCTTCTCATAAACATATCAACCACTTCAAGGGCAATGATGAATAAAAACGGGGAGATAGGGTCACCTTGGCGAAGACCTCTTTTGAACCGGAATTCATTTGTCGGGGATCCATTGATAAGGACCGACCCTTTTCCGGATGTAAGGCAACCTTTTATCCAGTCGATCCATTTGGGAGGGAATGCCATATGATGAAGCATATTATAAATGAATTTCCAATTTATCGAGTCGTATGCTTTCTCAAAATCCACCTTGAAAATGAGGATTTTTCTCTTCTTATCTTTGGCCCAAGAGATCAATTCGCTGACGATAAGTGGCCCGTCAAGGATATTTCTACCACCAACAAACGCGGACTGTGTAGGGGAGATCAAATCATTAAGAAGCGGTTTAAGTCTATTCGCGAGTAGCTTGGCTATGACTTTAAAATAAGAGCTTATCAGCGAGATAGGTCGGTATTTAGAAATATCATGGACATCCACACCCTTAGGGATTAAGGATATGAACGATGCATTGCAGCCTTCACTTATAACTCCCGAATCATGAAACTCGTTCAGAGCAGCCATCAAAGTTGGTTTTAAATCCTCCCAAAATTTCTTGTAGAACTTCAAAGTATAGCCATCGGGGCCGGGGGCCTTTCCGCCATCACAATCTTTAATAGCCAAACGAACTTCCTCAAGCGAAAACGGTCTCGTTAAGTCAGCTCCTTGGTTGCTGGACAATTGGTACAGCCCATAATTAGCAAAATTGGGTCGCCGACGCATAGGTTCGGAGAAAAGTTTCTTGAACCATCTAAAAAACTCCATTTTGATAAGACTAGGATTTGTAGTCCAAACCCCACCAATATCTAAACCCACAATCCGATTTCCAGCTTTATTAATATTCACCATTCTATGAAAGAACATAGTGTTATCATCTCCGAACTTCAACCATTTGATACGGGCTTTTTGATGAACATCTTTCGCTTTTGCACGTTCCAAGTTTCTTAATTGAAGCATGGTAGAGACCCTTAACGCTTTCTCTTCATCGGATAAATTATTCGCCACTGCTTTAACTTCAAGATCAGCCACAACTTTATGAAGAGACTCACTGACTAAATTTTCAGCAACATTGACCGCCTTTCTCCACAGTTTTATTCTCTTTTTCAGCTGTTTTAACATATTAAGAAATCGGCAGTCAGCTCTTTGACCTCCACTCTGGCCCGAAGTCACCTCAACCACCAAATTTCGCAGCTCCTCGGAATCAGCCCAACTGTTATAGAATTTGAAGGGAATGGGTCCGAAATCATTATCCTTGCACGAAAGCAAAATCGGACGATGATCGGATATCCCTTTAGAAAGCACCGACACCGTGGCAAGCGGCCATAAATCAATGAAGCCATCACACACCAGAAATCGATCGAGTTTGCTCATTTTCACATCCCGGTGGTCAGAGACATAAGTGAACATATCCCCTGTCGTCCTATATTCCAACAACCCAGCATCCGTTATAAAGCTATTAAAATCTTCCGCAGACCGGAGATCAAAACTGGAATTAACACGTTCGTCTTGGGTCCTGACATCATTAAAATCACCAAAAAATACCCAGAAACCAGGGAGCTGGGATCGAATGTCAAGCAATTTGTCCCAGAGAATTTTTCTAGACGGAGGATCGTTCGGGGCATATATGTTAACCAGATTCACCACAGTCTCAATCCCCTTTATAAAACCCGAGACTAAGATAAAATTCCGATCCACAATAGAGGACATAGCTGAGAACACGTCAGGGTCCCACAACGACGCTAGCCCGCCTGATCTACCAACCGCGTCTGAACTAACCAATTCAAATCTATGCCTCCCCCAAAATCTCCCCAAAAAAGCATGATCGAGCTCCGATTGATGTGTTTCTTGGATACCCAAAAAGGAACTTTTGGAATCAAATTTTAATTTTCTGACCCAACCTGGTTTATCGATACCGGTAACCCCCCTAATATTGATAGACAATATATTCATGACGACCGATTAATCGCCAATTCCCCACGAACCAGTTTTCTAACCTGATTATCGAAACCGGGCATCTGAATTCCAAGGCCTTCACCATACTTAACCGTTTCAGCAACCTCCTGTTCGATCCCATCCTCGTCAGCATCGTCAAAACATCCAGGACATAAGTCTTCAGTTTTAGGTTCCCCGTCATCTTCATGTAATTGATTGCCCCCATCACGTTTCTCAGCGGCTCTCGAATTGTCATCCCCCTTAGAGGTTTGCAAAATGATATCGTTTAGACAAAACGGGTCATCATCAGCTTCATTATTTAAGTCAGCGTTCAAATCAGGGGTATGAAAGCTTTGGGCCTGATTTAAAACATTTAACTTTTTCTTTAGTTTGGGCCGGGTGGTAATGTAAGATAGATCATTTGGAGGTTTGCTAATATGGGCTGGAGATAAAGGACTGGGCCCAGGAGGGGATATACTCAAGTCATCATCACCTCCTGCCTGTGGGTCCTCCCTCCCATTTAAAAATTTTAAATTAGGAGTAGACGATTCGGCTTCAAGCGACTTTTCGTCATCCTCAATTCTAACCAGCTTGGACTTCAACTTAGGCACCGGAGAAGGGCTCAACACTGTTGAAACTCCGGACAAAAAGTCCGGCGCCCAGCCTTCACTAATTTCCGTAACCTTAGCCGAAACAATCTTTCCTTGGTGCAAAATCTTTACGGACTTGACTACTGGCTCCACAGAATTAACTAACACAGCCAATTTGCATCCGGCGAGATTCACGTCATGTTCCGAAACTTGGGACTTCTTCAAAAGCGTACCACATCTCTCGCCGATACGGTTAAAGACTTGTCTTTCCCACAAGTTAATGGGGATTCCCGTTATGTAAACCCAGGCAACTCTTTCGAAGACCGGAGCGTTGCCATCCCATAAATACAGCCTTGAGAAGATTTGTGACCACGAATCATAACTGAACTGTAGAAAATCATCTGCATCGTCCTTGCATTGGAACAGTAGCAAGACTTTCAACCCACCCAGATACTTCACCTCACACCCAGAGAGGCCAAGAGAATGAAGAATCTGTATGACATTGTTCAAGATCTCCAAATCTTTGGTTTCCCCTATTAAGGATTTAGCAGCCCAGGTCTTCATCACCGTCGCATTTATAGGAGGGAGCTCCACCTGTATTGTATTCTTCACTACCGATTGACACCCAGTGAGGGCTGCTTTGAAATCACAGTTGGACTCAATCGGACGCTGGGAGTTTTGCCTTACCACCTCCGGTTCCTGCTCCGGCATATCCAGCCTATCGAAAACAGACATACTCTTCACTTTAGGCTGAAAGCCAGCTTTGCTACCGTCCCTATTAAACAAAGCAACTCTAATGGACAAAATAGCTCCATCAATGGAGATGCCTTGTAGTCTAGCAAGCCACTTCTCAATATCTGTAACACCCCAACCGATGGCGGAATCATCGAGGTGCCACGTAGTGACGATTGTTCAAAAGCTCATGGTACTAAAATGTAAATATTGATTATTGAATATTGTTTTACAACATATGAAATTAAAGACAACAAAATAAAGATAATTGATTGATCTAATCTAAGTCCAAAGTCTTATGTGAAGCGTCAAGCAGCTTATCCTGAAACATGCACGAAAATAATTTTGTCAACATATGAATGTTGGTGAGTACTACTTAGTTTTGTACATATAGTATAAGTTTGAAAAAGGTAGTACAATTCATGTGTCTAACATCACCAAGGCATTATGTAAACACGCAAGTAATCAAACAAGACAAAGATCACATGTAAAGTTGTACAATGAAATTGATAATGAGCACCTCAACACGTGTGAGTCTAAAAGAGCACCATAACACAAAGTTATGTCTAAATGAGCACCGTAACATAAGTTACGTCTAAATGAGCACCATAACATAAGTTATGTCTGTATGTAAAGAGCACCATAACATAAGTTATGTCTGTATGTAAAGAGCACCATAACACAAAGTTATGTCTGTATGTATGATTTTGTATGTAAGCTACGTTCATGTTCAAGCATAAGCACAAAGATAATCAAGACACGTGTATGAATTGTAAATGAATAAAATGTATGTGTAAATGAATATGAAAGTTTTGTATAGTTGTGCATGAATCACCCCAGAAATTGTAAAAAGCGAAAAAGGGGATAAGTAATACTCACCTTAGCAAGGTGTTAAGTCTTGTGTAATTGAATAAGTGTATCCAACGTTTCCAAGTATCACCCTATGTATAATGTAACAAATAATTCTAAGTCTATCTAGTCTATAAGTATTTTCTAGGGCTTCGAATTGGGGATAAGTATTTATTTGATTAATAATCAAATTGTTTATTAAATATAAGAAATTTAATAAGTAAATAAATAAAAGTCTCTTTGTAAAATTTTAAGTTGAATATAGTCACAATATAAGGTTTTGAGTATGAAAATAATTTTTATAAAATTATTTTCTTGAAAATAGAATATTTAATCTAATTATTTCAAATTGTCAAAATACGATTTTAATATCTAAAAATATTAAAATTAAAGAATTCTTGAATTAAAAATTGTATTTCTATTCTAAATGGATAGAAATAATTTATGTATAGTTTTGGTGCAAAAATATTGTAAAATGAATTTATTATGAATTATTTATGATTAAAAATAACAAAAATTGATTAAAAAATATAAAATAACGGTTTTTCTGAAATAAAAATATTTTCTGGAATGTTTATTATTGTACAAGTTTAGGATAATTTTTGTGGAATTTTATAAAATCGTTTAGATATTTTTATTAAATTTTATAAATAAAATAGAATAAAGTTGAAATATTTATTATATATATTAAATAAATGATTTTTGAAAATCTAAAAATTGGATAATAAACATTACCATTTGAATTGCATAAAATAAATTTTATAGAATTTATAAAGTTGTTTTGGTATTTTAAATGTATAATACAAGTTTAGAATTAAAAATATATGTTTAAATCTATAAAGGAAAAGGCTTAAAAAAATGTGGTGCTCGTGGGAATCGAACCCCTGCCACTAAGCGGTTCAATGTTTTAAGCATCACTGTGTTACCAACTGATCTGTGTGATCAGTTGGTGATAACTTTGGTTTTTTAATAATTATAAACGAACACGAGAATAGTCTTCTTCCCCAATATAAGACTTCGAACCCTAGCCATAACAATTGATCAAATCATCAATCAATAACCCTTGGATTCATAGGGTTATTGATCATGTGACAACGAATATTGAAAACATGTAAAGAATCATGACTTACAATCCAGAATTGATGATGATTCGTCGGGTCAACCAAAAAGTCAAACGCAACGATAATGTAGATTATAAGGAGGTTTAAGAGAAATTGGAAGTGAGGGTTTTGTTAATCGTTCTTTTCAAAGGTTGTGTGCGAGTCCAATTGATTCAGAAACGAGTTTTTATACCGGTTTTAATCAAGTTATTTTGGAAGGTTAATAATGGCATTTGGTCAAATTAAATGCGTTAATCACGCGTGTTATTATTTTAGGAAAAGGGAAATGTTTAGGGTGCGTAATACTCGAGTTGGATTGAGTGATTGGCGTGATTATAGATCAGATTTATGGCTCCTTGTGTGTTCTTTGGTTGCAGCGATCGAACAGAGGAAGAAAGGAAGAAACAGATCTGCGTTCAGGTGAGGTTAAATAAAATTAAGGTTGGGTTTAGATCAGATAATAAGCTATAGCTCAGTTGGTTTGTGGCGTGTGTGTGTTAAGGTTAGGCCGGGTTCCTGCCCGGGTACGAGTCCCGGCAGGAGTGATTTTTTTTTTAACTGATAAGGAAAGGAAGAGTGGTAGGCTGGGCCTGATTTAATGGGCCTGTTGTCTGGGCTTTGCTGGGCTCACGGGTGGACTGGGCCAAAAACAAAAAAAAAAGAAAGTTGGGCTTGGGACTTGGGTAGGTTATGGTTTGGTTTGGTAAGAAGGAAGAAATATATCTAAAATGTATAAATTCTGATTTTTTTATTATAATTATTATTATTATTATATAAAGAAAAGTGACGGATGTCACAATATCCCCTACGTCAATGAAACGAACAAAACCGAATCGATTCCCATAACCATCACGTTTTCTGGGAATAAACACATCATCCAGGTTTTGGAAGCGTTCGAAAGCTTTCCAAAATTTATTCACAGTGCAGTCCTCCGGTAGATTAGAGACGAAGAACGTTGTAGATCGCTTGAGCCTTTCTTCCCTCCTTCTGAACTTGTTCTCCATGGTTTTCTCCTTTTTGCTTAGAACTGGTTGCCATCTAAGGTTGTTATTTCTTGTGGTCTTCAGACGATGTTGTTCTTCTTCTTTCCTCTTCCTAAGCTTCTGCATGTCTTCATGATTTGGCCGTTGAAGGGCCTGTCTCTTGGAGTTCCTCCTCATGTTTAATTTTTAAAATGATAACGGCTAGATGGCCCAATGTCAGGATTTATGTAATTTGTGAGCTATAGGTGCACATGGAGAGTTTTAAAAACTTAGACTATATGGTGTGCCCCCCCCCCCATTCCCCCAACTCCCCCAACTGTCACATCAGCGCCATGTCATTTCCCCCATTTTCTCCCCCAAACTTTGGAAATGGTTTCCCCCAACTCCCCCATTCCCCCTTCCTTTTTTTATTCTTTTTTCCTTTTTTTTAATTATATATTTTATATTTCATAATTATTTTTTTATAAAAAATGTATAAAAAACATATAATTTATTTTTTTTTAAAACGGCAATATTTTAAAAAAATAAAAAATAAAACCGAAAAAAAAAACTAAAGATAAATTTCATTAAATTAAAAAAAATTACAACCTACAATGCATGGAAATTTAAAAAATAACAAGAAAATTACATAAAAAAACCACCTAAAGCATATCTTTTCCAAGCCACTTGTTCGCGATCATGTTTCTCTTCGCCGCCCACCCCGCTCTTTCTTGCTCGGGAAGATCGTCGATATTTTTGTCCATCATCGCAAACTCCACCTTTTCTTGCTCGTACGCGAGCCGTGCCTTCTCCAACGCAAGCTTCTCCCGCTCTAGATCAAGTGCTTCTTCCTTCTCCTTCTTTCTTTCATTCCACCTTTCATTTTGCTCCGACTTAAACTCGTTAAAGTTTGAAATCAACGAATCTATTCTGTCAACCACACTTAATTTCGAAGCGGAGGCCTTTCCTTTTGAGCTCGATGCGGCTTTTTTCGCGCGGTCCCTTCCAATTGGCCGCTCCAAATCGGGCGCGGGAGCATCATCTTCAAACTCGGGGTCATCGTTTATATTTATAGTACAACGAGCATCGGACCCCCCCGCACTATAACTTCCCGAGGTGCTCGTCTTTGTTCGTTTTGCTTGTGCCACTTCGTTTGGCACCACCCTCCATTTATCACATGCTCTCAAAATCTCATACGGCCTCATGTACGCCCACCCCCCACTAGCCTTTTTTTTGCAAAACATTCCAAGCGCATTCTTCAACACGTTCTCGTCGCTTTCACCGGTCTTTCTATTGTTCCAACATCTTTGATAAACGCCCGCAAATTCTCCACATTTTGCGTTCATCTCCCTAAACTTAGTACTAACGGCATGACCGGTTCGATAAGGCGTGCGTTGCATTAACTTGAAGAATTGTTCGCAAACCGAGTTCCAAAAGCTATCTTTGTTTCGATTCGTACCTACACGTGATAAATAAAAAAAAAATTAAAATCATCCATAAAACCCACGGCCAAAAAAAATAAAATAAACTTACTTCGTATCGGGTCGGTAGAAACGTTCACCCACGCTCGTGCTAAGGCCTCCAGCTCGTCTTGAGTCCATGGAACGCTATCCGCCTTAGTAGTGGCACGTTTCTTCCCCTTTGTGTCTTTTTTAGATGTTGGTTGAGTTTCGGGGATAACGTCGTCATCGACGCCTAACGATATAAAGTCGTGTTCGGCTTGAGTTTCGGGTCTAGCGGGGACGGTTGGCATTTGGTTCGGGGGTGGCATTTGCATATGAAAGTGTTGTTGGTGATGCATTTGCATTTGCCATGGATTTTGTGGTTGACTAAAACCGCCAAATCCGAATGTGTTAGGGTCGAGCGGTGTAGCGGGGAAGGGAAAGTTTGGAGCTTGTGTGGAAGGAGTAGCGGGGTTGTTCGGGTAAAAGGGTTGTGGGGTTGAACGCCTTGGATCCATTGGTGGTTTGGTTATAAAATTTGAAAGAGTAATTTATAAAATGTGGTGGTTTGGTTTATAAAAAGTTGAGTGAGTTTGTGAATTGTGGGGTAAAGTTTATATATATATATAGTAAATGTTTGATTTTTTTGTTTTTTTTTTTTTTTACCAACGGCTAACATTCAAAAACGTGGGCCCCCATTTTAACGTTCAAAAAGATTTGGCCAATCACAGCCTTCGGTTCAAACGGGTATATTTCCCCGATTTCCCCCAAATTTTTTCGGGGGGGGGGGGGGGGGGGGTGTTCCCGATCGGGGCACGCGCCATGTCAGCTCCCCGATTCACTTCCTTGCATGCACACCATATAGTCTTATCAAGAGTTTAGGTATCTCGACTATTGTAGTCGTACACTCGTACTAATTTTCACTAATGTAATTAAGAGATTTGAAAAACTTCTAAGCGTCTGGGATGTTTATGATTTTTGAGGGTTTCATGGAATTGGTATTATTGAAAAAAAAAAAAAAAAGCCATGTTTTTCAAGCAATTCAAAGTCTCTTCTTAGGGCACAAGGGGCGCTCCACTGAAGGTGTTTTCACTTCACTGATTTCTACCAATCCTGCACTGCCACATCACTTCACTGATTTCTTTCACTAAAACACTTTTTTGTAGGTAGCCCTCCACTGCTTCTTTACCCAACTATCAATTATTTTCACACATAATAATAATAATAGTCCATGTTAAAATAAAAGGGGAAAGATACTATAGCAAAACTTGACCTACTGCCATGTTAAAATAAAGTGAAAAACTTGTCTCATAAAGAGACAAACAACTTACACAACTATATCTCCATACACTCACAATACACATATACATACACAATCCTATATCTATCACCATCTTTCTCAAGCTTTCAACACAGTTAAAAAAAAAAAAAAAACCTTCCAACTAAAGAATAGACAGAGAGAGAAAAAAAAGAAGAGATTAAAACATAAAAAAGAATAAAATCGTGTGAAAGTTTGTGCCACATTCGTGAACCAGCACGGTAACTAGAACCCGAATTTGGTTCAAGGGATCACTACCAGCATGGGTGGCGGCGGTGTTACCGTGCTGGTAGTGGGGTACCCGTGACCAATTCTGATAGCGCCCTGTCCCCCCTTAGCTTAAAACACAAATACCGTTTTATCATCATCTATATCTATATATATTAATATTCTAAAGTTTAAAATCATGCATGATACCTAAAGAGACTATTCTCCCAATTGAGTGTGTCATATAGCATTAAATAATTAAAAAAAAAAAAAAAACTTTCATCATCCAATATAAAATTTTATCCTCATCCCAAACCCTAAAATCTCACTTTCTCCTCACCCCCTCTCTTTTTTCTCAACAACAACAACAACAGCAACAGCAGCAGCAGCAGCAACAACAACAACAACAACTGTCATGGTCGCTAATATCGATGAAGAAGCAAAGATTGCGAGTGAAGTGTGAACGTCCTGAGTCGTCAAACTTTGCTTGGAATCTGTAAATCTCTTGTCGCCAGAGGCGTTGCCGGTGGAATGTGTTCATTCTCTTTGTTTTAGTTTAAATCTATTATTATTATTATTATTATTATTATTATTATTATTATTATTATCATTGTTATTATTATTATCATTATTATTAATTTATTATTATTATTAATTTATTATTATTATTAACATTATTATTTACTGTTTTTTTTTCCCTTTGATTATTGATGCATAAACTTGTGATTGAAGTTTGTAAACGAATCATGTGTTCGTGTATACGTTAATTTAGTTGTTCCTTGTTATATGGATGCTGACATTTTATGATTATTTTAGGTTCCCTATTGAACCCACTAATATCAATTTTAGTCCAGGTAAACGAGTCTTAGGGATTACAACGAAGCAAGTGAGTTGTGGTAGGGATATAGCCGCCGTCTCCGAAAACTAGATCTATTTTTGCATGTCGCATTTTCGTATAGATCTGCAACGACTAGGTGTGTTTTAATACTTTGAACTTTAATCACACTCGTTCTGCTTTTTTTTTATAAAAGTTTTTTTTGATGTATTAAATTTAATTTAATCTTAAATTATTTCCATTAAAATGGAGGTCCCGTCACCACTTGCCAAAGACGGAAAGTCTCACGGCGACGTCTTGCTATTCAACTGTAGGACATACGACGACAATTTGTTACTAGATCTATATTACATTTGTCAAGTTTGTTTGTTTTGTTATAAAATTGTGTGTGTTAATGTACTTTAGTTTGAACTATAGTGTTGAATATGAATTTACTAATCAACCGTGTTTATGGGTTTTATTTTGTTTTAGTAAAACTTTGTTAATGTTGTTTGGAGTTTTTGTTAAATTTGTTATAGCAAGATAAGTTGTTGGTTTAAATGTGGACATTTGATCTTTAGACAAAAGATATGGTGGATAGAAATAAAATTTAAATAGAAGGTGGTTTTTGACGTCAAATATTAATATTGTTAGAGACTTAGACAAATGGATCAGAGAGGGTATGATTCACCTACGTACAAATCGTTCAAGCTAAACTTGATTATTGTTCCTTTATAATTCAAACAATCTTTGAAACTTCTAATCTACATGTCTCACAAAGATGTTAGGTACCAAGCTAAGAGATTGAGAAAGGCCAATGCCCAAATGTTGAACGTTTGACCAACTCTCTTATAATGCACGAGAGAAACAATGGAAAAAAGTTGATGGTTGAGATCATTCATCTTTTAACCGTTGATAATCCCAATCAAATCATCATTGTATGTCATGAAAGTGGGCTATTTGATAGTATTTTGATTAGCATTGGTCTTTGTTGCTACCGAAATTCACATAACTAGACTTGAACCTCTTTAATAATGCGAAAATAGAACATATTTACCCGTGACAACGCGCAAGCATTTCTACTAGTATTTGAATATGAATTTTTCGAGTTGTGTGGCATTTATCAAATCCTATAACCTACATTAAGATTTAGCTTCAACAAAAAGAAGTTAGAAGCTTAAGCTAAACTTTTAGTTGGTAAGACTACTTTTCCTTACATACACAAGCTAAGCATATAACAAGTTGAATACAAAATTCAAATTGCAAGCTACTCTAAACAAGTATAATCAAGGTGAACATTTGCACAAGTTGAAAGTTCAAATGATGTTGGCAAGATCTAAAAAATACGACATTATTTTTGGGCGAATAAGTATTCAAACTTCATTCCAATTTTGACAAGAAAAGTTGGATGAGTTCCAACAATATCAAGCAAGTCGTCTTATTCTATGACATTGTACGGTTTCACTCTCTATTAAATTGGAATCTTCTGAGTGACATAGGTTAGAGAAATTCCGATTTTATGTGCCACTCTCAATCACCTGTTTGAATGGTCTAATTCAATCCCACCAAATGGTGGATTACATTCGTATTTAATTATCTTTTTTAGTGTTCTTTTGAAAATACTATATGTATTTCCCTACAAACAAACATTTGTGATAAGGCTTCTTGTGATAGTTGAAATTTTAATTATAAAAACTATCTAAATTTATCCTAAGCATTTAACACCTTTTATTCTTTTCTTCGAACATCAAAGTACTATGTATACCGGAACCACAATTAGGGGTTTCAGTCGTGTCGGGTTAATAGGTTGGCAGATTAAATTGTTCAACCTGAAAACAATCCATACTTTTATTTGAATAAAAAAAAAACATCCACCCTAACCTGCACATGCTAGAAATCTTGTAACCTAAACACAAATGATTTTAACTCATTTATCTAAACGTGTCAAACAACTAGCTTGATGGATGTTAATCAAGTGGGAGTTTTTCTGTTTTTCCCAAAGAGGTGTAGATGGTAAATCACCCATTTGAAAAATTAGGAGTGAGAAAAACTAAGATTTGGAAAATCACCCATTTTGATAAATATTTTTTAAAACACCCATTTTAGTAAATGAGTTTTCCACCTACACCTATTTAGGAAAAAACTCAATCAAGTGGTAGGTGGGTTGTAAAAAATGGGTTAAACCAATCATAAAAAGGTTAACAGGTCAATGTGTATGATTAAATAGGTCGGTCTATCGACATTTTTAATTATACATGTTAAATGTGTCAAGTCAAACACAACCTGTTTATTTAAAGAGGTCCATCCAAACATGGTGTATTTTTAAAACATGATAGATAGCAATCTAAAACCTGAATATTTTTGTATTGTGTTACATATGGCATCGTGAATTGTCATTCTAGACTATGTTGTAGATAGATATGAATGTAATTAGGATATTTCAGTTCCTTCTTCAAAACACAAAGGTCAATTCAATTGATGGAAAGTGAAGGTGAACTCATGTTTAATTAATTCACTATTTTTTATTGGTAATTTCATGGTTTTAGGCTTTGAATTAGGCATTGAATCTAGAAAATAAGTAAGAAATAGACGAAAAATTCGAATGAATAAAGAATAAAAAAATATTGTTTCCCTATACTCAAATTTGAAATCTAGTACATGTTTGTTCAAATGGGTTTTTAAAGTAATCTAGAAAAAAAATAGACAAAAAATTTCGAATGAGCAAAGAAACAATAAATATTGTTTCTCTATACTCAAATTTGAAATCTAGTACATGTTTGTTCAAGACTTCAAGTGGTTTTTGAAAGTAATTTACTAAATTAAGACTTCACTAAATTGAACCGGGCCATAAAAAAACATATCCTGGGCCGGGTGTGGGCCTGACAGCCCAAACTTTTATTTTTTTAATCCAAATTCTAGCATCGACTATGTTCCTTGGGTTAAGGGTCACATAGCAAACCAACTTTGTACACAAAGGCGTAGCTTATTGAGGGTCCGAGGGGGCCCCGGCCCCTACCATTTTTGGCGCAGTTGTAGAATTTTACGATTTTTGTAGGTAAATTAAGTCCGGGTTGAGTCTGACCCCCACCGATTTGATCTTCCGACCACTATCGATCGAAAAAAATGATTCCGACTCCCACTGATTCGAGAACCAAGCTTCGCCACTGGTTGTACCCCACATCCTCCTTTAGTTAAAAGGTGTTAAAGGGGTTACTTGTTAACAAAATGTTAAGAAATTGAATTAAATTTTTTTAAACCACTAAAAAATAGGGGAGTTAACATAATTAAACCATTTCCTAAGGTGGGGTAGAGTGAAAAGGGAAAAAAAATTGTGAGGTGACACCTAGATGGAGTTTAAGAAAGTAAAGTATACCTCAAGGCCTAATTTTGTGAGACGAAGATTTTTTTATTTTATTTTATTTCATTCTATGTATTCTATCTTTTATTTTTGTAAACTAGGTTAGAGACCCGTGTTGACACACGGTGAATCCCCAAGGCAAATGACAAAACATCTATCATAATACCGTTTGTCACCGGTTATAAATAATAACTTACATATAAGTATATGATACGAAGATATTTACTGTTTCACTTGATGTAATTAAGCGTAACTCTATCTGGATCAAATAGTTTCAGTGTATTTATTTTGGTTATTACATACGGAGAATATGGTTAATTGAGGCCTGCTATTGCTGCACACAATTGTCGAATTTGGATATGCTCTGCAGGAAGTTTTTTCGTTGCTGCAGGTTTAGTTAATATTGCAGGAGGAATGAATTTCCAAACTAAAAGATATACCAAACTAATATATGTCTAGGTTTACAACCTGTGTATAAACATATAACTGACCAGCAATCACTATATGATCCCAATCAAGAATCGAAATTTTGAATTAACCCAATCATACATAACATTAATTACATTACAAACACACCCTAGTCTTACTTTCATACTCAACATAGAAACCATAAAACATTATAACATCAACAATATGCACCTGTTTTTATAACAAACTGAAAATACTTAAGTGTTTGTGTTAGTTTTATTTTAAACATAAAACAAATATTGTTTAACCATAAGGGTAAATCAGAACGATTAGGTAACACATTTATGACTAATAAACAAAAATACGAATCTTCCTTAACCAAATCAGTAAGAAAACAGAGGATTAAAGAAAAACCGTAATATGGATAAGCTTGAGAAGGATGGTTTCAAACATTTTATTTTCTTTTTATATTAAACTACATATACATATGTTTATGTCTTTTTATGTGTTAGTTAAATATGTATTCTATGTATCATAAGATTTAAAAAATAAACACACATATGTATGTATGAAACTGAATAAACTTATGTATAAATGACTTACATGTTTGTTTTAATCAAAAATACATATACAAATACAACTCAAAAACACATTATGAACTATAAAATTTGGAAACCCAACAGACTTGCCTAACCTTACTTGGGCTTGGGCTAGTACACGTTTTGTTACTAACAATAACAATTAACTTTGTTAGTTTATAATTAATATTCGAAATATTAAATTCAGAAATTAGAACCGCCACTTTCTAAACTGCATGCAAAAACATGTCTTTTCATCTGATCAAACAATTAATAGGGTATCAAATATTAATGACTTTTAGTGTTGAAAATCGATGTTGTCACTTCAGTTGTTTACACGCGTCTGATTATATCTATATAATCATAATCACTAAACATAAATCACAAATCAAATAAACATCAAAATAAACACACACAAGTTATAAAAAAAAGATATTAAACAATGGAAATGGTTGTGCATTGGGGGTTCTGCAGAATCAAGCGTAGGTATTTTGTCAACATGAGTGACAACACATGTTTAGTTTTTGGTTCAAGAAAGGCGATTATGCAAATGGGAGAAGAGTTTCAAAGACAAGTATATGATTTTGGAAGAACCATCGGGGTGCCATGCGATGAAGAAAGTAAACTGATTAGTAAGTTGGATGAAAGGTTTGGAGTGGAGGAGTATGATGAAGTTATGGAGGTATTTCATGTAAACAGTTGGTTTTTTGTTGATTCATGTAATATTGCAAGTGTGCAGTTTACCGATGGTGAATATCGGTTGTACACAAGAGATGAAATTGAAAACTGCAATGACATAGACTTCCTGGAGGAACTCGATAAAGAACGCATGTGTAACAGCAGTAGAAGCACAGAGATGCTGAATCTGGAACAAATGATCCGCCTAAAAATCATGTGTCTGAAGGAGCAAGCGGCAATGATGGAAGCAGAGGAGTCATCCGATTCTGGGGTGGATGATGATGAAGAAGCTTAATAAGTATAGTATGATTTATATGAACTTAAAATAATTTTTGTTTGATATGTATTGAATATGTTATGATGCAGTTTATTAACAACTTTAGTAAAAGTTGTAATTTTGATGTATATTGATTAGAAGAACCATAATCAGTTATGGTTAGTAATCTATTGGTTTTGTTATTAGATTAATATTTTTCATTATTTTGATTTGAATTTTGCTTTAGTTGTGAATAGAGGATGTGATATGTAAAATACATTTAAGTAAAATATTAATATTGATTTGATTAATTGTTATTAGATTTTGAAATTTTATAAGTTTATAAAAATGAAACATGGCAGCTGCAGATTCATCATAACATAAACATAACATAGATTCTATGATCCAAAATCTAAATGATCCATTAACCACAATCATTAATAACCTTAATTACATTAAAAACGTAACCCAAAAATCATATTGATCTGTATATATACTACATATATTAAAACCAAAAACCATGAATTACTAAATAACCAGTTAAACGTGCATAAGTAGTTTAGTTATAACAATTCATCATTCTAAACACAAACCCACCAACTGTTGTCATCAAAACCAAAAGGTACCAGCCACTAACTAACCTAAATACCATTAGCACTAACAACATGAGAAAGCTTCAACACACCTTTGTTTTTGAAAAAGAGGAAATGCATTTCGTCACGTGAATGAAGCTCCTTATCGGCAACAAAAGACAGCATACCTTTAATGTAGTAACGCTCATTTCCATTGGATTGCTCAACACCAACAGATACTTTCCATAACCCACCATCACCGTCAGTAAGTTTCAAATTCTTCTTCATGTTCAAACCATTTTCAATTGCCCAAGGCTTCTTCATCCTCTAAAAAAATAACCATGTGTGGCATATTAATAATAAATAAAAATATACATTAACATGAATCACAAGAATAGATTAAAGAAGTTGAACTTACAAAATGATTGTCAACTATGAAAACAACTGGTACACCTAAATCATCCTGAGCATCTGGTTGATTATGATCATCAACATTCATAGGTGTTGCTACATCTTCCTCTTGGCAGTCATCATCCAAAATAAAAATGATGTCTTTATCATTATAAAAATCTTCATCATACTCCTTTTTGACATCATTAACCCACATATCGGGAGGAGGTGTAACTTTATTTTTAATAAACAGGGACATATTAAAAGTAACTTCGTCAACCATCTCAAAAACAATGAGATGTTGACGGGTTATTGAAAGGTTTTTCCTGATATAAGCCCATCCTTTGGTAAAATAAACATGACCATCTTCTCCATTAAGCAGGCATAGAAATTCATGATCTGGAAATGATTTGATAACAACTGGTTCACTGGGAATTAGTCTATTAAATTTTGCATGACACACCAAATTAGTTATATGCTGAAATACAAAAACAATAATGTTAATACAGTAACTAACACATATTGTATGACTTGAATTGTATAACATATTATGGAGATAGAAAGACATACAAGCCGATTCTTGTATTCATTGAATGGGTCATCAAGCTTGCAATAGAAAAACGGACCGGGAGCGCAAACTGCGTCTTGATAGAAAGTTATCATTCCAAAACATTTCAGATTCTCAACATATTGAAACACAAATTTATAATAAGATGGGTAATTTAGTGTCTGAATCATTGTTCTCCATCCATTATATAAGAAATATCTACCAGCAATTTGCAAAATCTTAACAACAAAGACCTGAGAATCCAAAGTTCTAATTTCTGTATTACCGACCGGATAATTGAACTTCTGAATCCAAGAACCGTAGTCGCTAGGCAGGGCCTGATAACAAATTCAAATAATAATAAAATTATTTAAGTTATCATAAAAAGATATGAATTATAAAAAAAAAATTTGTTAAACAATGTTAGATATCTTACCAAGCATACCCTAGTCTTACTTTCAGACTCGACTTAGAAACCATTCAACATTTTAACAGCAAGAAAATGAACCTGTTTTTATGACAAAGTGAAATACAAAAGTGTTTGTCTTAATGTTATTTGCAAAGTAATAATCTATTGTTTAATCAGAGTTTAAACAACAAATAATAAGATAACACACTAATCATCAATAAAAATAACACTTAAGAAGAATCATGATATAATAATGATCAAATACATATTGTTAAAAAAAATAACAATTAAAAAAAACATCATATTCATTGATCATGAAGTAAAACTAAAGATTTGTAAGCTGAAAATCATAAACTTACTGAATCGATAAAAAAAAAAATTTAATAACACTAATTTTTTCAAAAAACAGAGCATACACATGCAAATATGAAAAAAGATGAATAACATTAAGTATTCCAAAAAATGTAAATATATAAAGCTCAAAAAAAGTTAAATCTTACGATTATTAAGCATTAGATATATATCGGAACATAAAATCGAACATCAAACAATCAGTATTGAAGATATATTAAGTATCGATAGGGTTAATGTGTGATAAAAAAGAGAAAATACCTTTGATCGTGGAACAATGCAGACGATTTATTGGGAAGAAGAGGCGGAATATTGTGATGAATGAGGATGATTGATGATGAAGATTAATAATAAGCGAGGATTGTAATAGCATTGGGAAAGTTTTTACTGGGATTTGGAAAAGATTGAGAAGATGGTGTAAGTTATTTGTATGATATCTTTAAGTAAGATATCAATATCTTTTAAGTAATTTTTGTAATATTTTTAAATAATATGATTAAAATGTATTTTGAATTAACTTTAAAGAACATATAATTAACGAAATTGCATAACTATGTAATTAGACTGAAAATTAATCGAACATGATAATTGTAATAAAGCTAAACATTTTCTACGAATTTCATTGAACATAAAAAACTTTAATTAAAATACATTAAAACAAAATAAGTATTCATAAGTTAGAAAATACTTCTTGATAAACAACATTTGACGTTTCATTCTTAACTCGTCCTTCTTTATCTAGTATTAGTATCTTCAGCCCATCTCTACTCTTTACCCTTGAAAGTGCAACGTATAACTGACCATGTGAAAAAACGGGATCTTTCAAATACAAACCTACTTTAGATAGGGATTGTCCTTGACTCTTATTTATTGTCATTGCAAAAGACAAAACAATTGGAAATTGTCTCCTGTTAAATTTGAAAGGTATGTTTTTATCAGAAGGAGACAATGTAATTCTTGGTATAAATGTTCGCATACCAATATTAGTCCCTGAAATTAGTTTCGCTTCTATAACACGTTTCCCCATTTTAACAACTTGCAACCTTGTTCCGTTGCACAAACCGCTCTTCTGATCAATGTTTCTCAATAACATTATAGGAACACCAACTTTCAATACCAAACGGTGGTGCGGTATACTTGATAACTTAAGACCATTTAAAACATCTGGAGAAACCAATTTTTCATCAAACTTCTCTTTAACATTTTCAGACTGACAAACACTATCAGCACTTAAATATTCCATTTCCTCTCCAGGAAAAAGTGAAAGAAGTCGATCATTAATTTCTTGAACCACTTCATTCTTTGGTGCCAATATTGCTCTTTCTTGAAAATAATTTGGAGCATTAAAATTATCCAAAATAGATGGATATACAAAGGATATCAAATCAGATACGGGATCCAAAGATTCGGTGATGAGTAAATCATTTGGTATCTGAATAACATTTGAAAAGTCATTCACATAATCACCCTTTCCTTCTCCAATATCCAAAAGCCAATCTGCAAATTCTTTTATTTCTTGAACATTTGGATGACTATTTCCATAAATTAACCTCATATTCTTGGTTAATTTCAAAATAACACACTTATGCCAAATGTATGAGGAGCTTAAAGACACATTGACAATATCATTTCTGCTGCCATTCGGAACAACTAGTAGAATCTGCCTAAAGTCACCACCAAAAACAATTACCTTCCCTCCAAATAATTTTTCAAAACCGTTATCGTCACGATCACCAAAAACATCTTTTAAACTTTTATCTAAAGCTTCAAAAGCATGTTTATGAGTCATAGGTGCTTCATCCCATATAATCAAATCTGTTTTTTAACCAATTGGGCTACATCACTGTTTGGTTTTATGAAGCACAAAGAATCTTCATTAAGGTTTATAGGAATTGAAAACCTAGAATGTGCTGTTCTACCACCACTCAACAACAAAGAAGCAATACCACTCGAAGCAACATTCAAAACAATCTTACCTTTAGATCTTATGGATGAAGAAAGTGTCTTCCACAAAAAGGTTTTACCAGTACCGCCATAACCATACACGAAAAATACGCCTCCTTTTTTTTCATAACAGCTTTCATGATACGTTCATATATATTTTTTTGTTCAACTGTTAATAAAGAAATTTGGCTTTGAAATTCTTCTTCAAGAATATTTTTTCGTATCCCATCTCCTCAAAAATCAATCGATTACTTAATGACTCTACGCACTCAACGTCAGGATATGGTATACCGTTGAAATGTCGAAGACTTGAGCTATTTCTAAGTAAGAAAGTTTCAATGTCTAATAAAGCTATATTCTTAATTTGGTCTTCAGACATAATCAAATCTGATGAAAAGCATAACAAACAATAATTAATAATTAATAAGAAAATTAATAATATAAAATATAAATAAATAAATATAAGAGAGAATTACACAAATTGTCCTTTAATTATTACTAAAATTGTATCCTCTGTCCTTTATGGAAAATTTTCACTCCTTATATCCTTTATTTTATTAATTTGTTACATCTTTTGTCCTTTAGCCTAACTTAGTTAAAAAAAACTTGGTTAACTTTATTTTCTAAGTTTACACTTTTAGCCCCTATAGTTTTGATCGAACCCTAACCCATGATTGACCTCGAATTCGACCACACCAATTAACGAAATCATAGGGTTATTATAGAACATAAAGTTCCGATCAAAACCATGCATAATAATCGTACCGACTTGATCATTTTTGAGGCTAAATCGCACGATTAAAATTGCGACTGGTTGATCTTGTTCTTCAAATTGTGAACGATTTGGTGGGTGTTTATAGTATATTTTTGCACAGAAACGGTGTACTAAGGCATAATATGTTATAATAGGTTTCAATTTATGGTATAGAGGCTTGGTTTGCAAGTGGGTTTTTAAACGTTGGAAGACCTTTATTTTCTCAAAATACATTTCTAAACGTTTATGGAACATGCTAAGCATCTTATGCCTTAGTCGACCGTTTCTGTGCAAAAATATATCATAAACACTCACCAAATCGTTCGCAATTGAAGAACAAGATCAACCAGTCGCAATTTTAATCGTTCGATTTAGCCTCGAAAACGACCAGGTTAGTACGATTATTATACATGGTTTTGATCGGAATTTGATGTTCTATAATAGCCCTATGATTTCGTTAATTTCCGTGGTCGAATTCTAGGTCAATTAAGGATTAGGGTTCGATCAAAACTATAAGGGCTAAAAGTGTAAACTTAGAAAATAAAGTTAACCAAGTTTTTTAACTAAGTTAGGCTAAAGGACAAAGGGTGTAACAAATTGATAAAATAAAGGATATAAGGAGTGAAAAATTTCCATAAAGGACATAGGATGCAATTTCAGTAATAACTAAAGGACAATTTGTGTAATTCTCTCTAAATATAATAGTAAAAAATGTTTGTTTATAAATTATTTACCTGGAGAATCAAAATCTTTTCTTCTATTATATAGAATATCATCGGACAAATATTTCCACGTTTCTTCCCATACAGTGTTAGGTCTGGACAATGTATTAGAAGATAACAAAGTTGCAAATAACTTCCTTAACTGTTCACCAGTTCTGTGACACCCGGCAACTTCCGATCTACACTGACGTGATTTTTATTATTAAAAATTAAATATTTATTTTAAATACTTCTAATTATTAAGTTTCGGAAGTTTACTGATCGTTTTTACAATCCAAACTGCGACCGATTTAATTAACGCGATTTAAACGCGTGTTCTGAAAACACGCGTCGGACATCGAAAATATTTATATTTATGCTCGGTTTTGTATTCCGAACAAAACCGGCTACTTTTTATAACTTATTATTGGGCCTAGAATAGAAACCGAGGCGTTTATGTTTAAAACGGGTTTGATACGCGGTATACCTCACCTACCAATAAACCCTAGCTATAAAAGGAAACTTATCCCCTTCCTTCTTCATTTTTCAAACCCGCAGCCAACCCCCCCCCCCCCCCCGATAACTCTGCAACCTCTCCACCCTCTCTCACTCCTCGCATCTCTCTTCCTCCTCCCTCTGTGCAGCGGCGGCCGGCCACCACCCTTCTTGTGGTGGTGGCGGCGCGTGGTTTCAGACCCGAAAGGGGTTGTGTTGGTGGCCCTTCTTAACAGATCCGACGGGAATGGTTGTGTGGTTCAAGATGAAGGCGGCGGCGGTGATTTTTGGCCCAAGAACAAGCAGAAACGAAGGGGATGGGGTCGGGTTCAGGCCGGGCTAGAGGTGGAGGCGGTAGGCGGTGGGGTAATGGGGTGACCGAGGTACGTCCAATGGTTGTGGTTTTTGTTCCGGCGAATGGCGGCGCAGGTTTCTAAGCCCAAGACGGGCTGTGGTCATAACCGGGTTGTAATGGTTAGGTGGCGGCGGAGGAATGGAGCCGGGATGGCAGGGGCTGAGGTGATTTGGTTTGGGTTCCGATCGGGTTTGGGTCAGGTCGGGTTCGTTGAAAGCCTCGTCTCAGGTTCAGGATCTATTTAGTTTTGGTTTTATGGTTGTTTCGGGTGGTTGTGGCTGTCGAGTCAAGGGTGAGCCGGGATTCGGGTTGGTTGAACCTTGGTCACGAGTCAGATTCGTTGCTGGCCGTGGTCTTGAGCTCGGGTTGTGGCTTGGGGGTCCGGTTACGTATGGTTCGGGCTCGAGTCAGAATAGGCTTCGGGTTCGGGTTCGGGTCTGTTTGGTGGGTTCTGGTTCGGCCCGGTGGAGGTGGTTCGTGGTTCGTGGTGGATGCCGGTTTAGTAGGGTGGCGTTTGGTTGTGGTTTGGGTGTGTCGGGTCAGATTCGGTTTTGGGTTCGTGTTCGGGTTCGGTCAAACATGGTCAACGGGTCAGATCTGGTTGGTTCGCGTCTGGTCAACACGCGGTCAAAGCTGGTCAAACTTTGGTTCCGCTCTACACGTAGTTCGAGGTGGCTTCGGGTTACGCGCGTACGAATCGGTATACTTTAATTCGTATTTGTATATTTGTTGTGGATATTATATATGTATATATATATATATATATAAATACATCGATATTCATAAAATAGTTTTGACTCGCGAACGAACCGAATAATAATAATAAATGTTAACTACATATTATATCGGACGACCGGTAATAGTGACTAAAATGCGTGACTTATAATATCGATATCGGACTAGATTGGTTGGACTATAATATATATATATATTGTCGTGTCTTTATATAAATAAGTGTAGTTTTCATATAAAAGCGTCGAAACGTATAAGTCTCGTTTGAATTGGAATTGCGGATAAACAAATTGAAGTCTTGTATTGGATATTGATTTTTGGGAAAATCATAGGCGACTTGTGTTGCCTGGTTTGTACGTAAACAGAGGAAACTCTGCCGAAATTTTTATAAAATTTATAAGCATAAATGAAGGCGATATTTGTTGTATATTTCATTATCAACAATCTTCAAGTATTTTTGACAAACGATTTCTTTCAACATTTAAAGAAAAACGTCGAACGCTATTTCCAAAACAAATGCATATTATACACTGAGCGTCAATTGCGTCAACCTTTAAAGATTTTAGTAACTAAAACATTTCTATTTTAACGGTTTTGAATTACAAAACGCTCGGCTTATTTGAGAAAGAATTATATAAAAATTTATGTTCGAAACCTTTAAAGACATGGATTTGGAAGAGAAGCGACATTATTATTAATCAGTTTAAATAACTATACTTGCATTTTTATCAAAGAGTATCTTCCTAAAATATAATTATAATACGAGCTACGGCTCAAGATAAGTTATACGTTTCATAATATTGGTCCAACGTGGTTTATACACGAATAGTAACAAGTGATTAACTTGAGTATTAAGTCGCATAAAACATATTTAAGTCACGATCGGTTCGACGAGTTAAAATGCTTAAGACTCGGGTTGATACCCATTAGTCTAGATACTTGGATAAGCTATCTGTTATCCGGATAATAGGCTAGGTTTATATGTGTTAGACTTTAAGGTGTCCTTTGTTGTAATAGGGCACGAGGAAGTCGGTCGAGGATTCAGGCTTTGCTTGCTAGTTTAGCATGGAAATTAAGGTGAGTTCATGACCCCACTTTTTACTGTTTTGTAAATGTTTACGGGGTGGAAGACATGCTTCTTTTATGAAAACCTAAGGAATTCCAAACGAACAAGTTTTTTTTTTGAAAAATGAAATGGGTGCGTGAGTGTCACGGCCCTGCTGTTACTGGTTTTACATTCGGGGAAGAAACATGCGTACTACTTACATCGTTTTAAAGATCATGTTATACTATGGGCACTTTATGTTACTATACGGCTTTTATGGAAAGTCCCAGGGGGAAACCATGAATGTGCTGGCATGCACAACGAGGGAAATGTGGATAGATCTATTGGGCCTCACAAACCCCACTCGACGGCGGGGCCGGGCGGGTGCATATTGTCTCTACCTATCGGGTTACCGAGGCATCAGTAGCCCAGTCATCTGGGCTGGTATCATCTTTTGGTTCATGTTTAGTAATGGGTTCCCAACCGTAGTAGTAAAAACACTTAACGTCTAGCTAACGTTCTTATGACATAGTATTAACGGGAATGATCTTTTCAGACTTATGGAAACTCTTTTATAAAAACTTGTGGAACTATTGTTGCAAACTTATGAACTCACCAGCTTTATGTTGACTTTTTAAGTATGTCTTTCAGGTTTAAACTTTGGTAACGGCACGGTTGGAGTAGTCGACGTATTGGGATCGGGGATCCTAGAGGGTTAGCAATGGCGTTCAGGAAATTAGAGTCTTAGATGCAACTTTCCGCTGCGCTGGCAAAGGCACCAAACGTCGCAACCGACGAGGGAAAAGTCGGGGTGTGACAATTTGGTATCAGAGCCATAGGTTTTAGCGAATTAGGTGTCTGGGTAGATATCTAGGCTTTAACCTGAGTTTGTTTTGAAGTTGGGACCAAAATTTCTAAGATATAAAATTTAGCGCGAACGCCTAGGAACTGGAATTCCAACCGTTGCCAAATTAGTTGCGTGGCTAATAGCGTATCAAACTAGCTCAGTGTACGTTCCTTCGGCGCAAGGAACATTTATTTTCTTATGTGAATAATAAGTTTATATGTTCTATAGTGGGAAATAGAAAGGATGATAACACGTGGTGGTTAGGCATACCCCACTGGTGACTGGCGAGTCATCGTTTTAGACTTCAGAGTGTTTATTCACATAGAGTTAGCTGAGTCATTGTTTCTTGGTATGAGGAACAATTTACTTGTTTATATACTATGTGTATTTATGTAAGGTATATATAAAACGTATCGCCAATGGTTGTCGACTCAAGCTTGGACGTATCTAGAACGCTCACACGTGTCGCGTTTGTTGGACGAGTTGGCAAAGGGATTGTTGCAGCATCTGCGGTCTCGCATCCCTGGTTCGGAGTATGCTATGTCATCAAGGTCGGGATAGGCCGAAGGCGTCTTGATGGGGCACCTCGTTTTGCCGATGATGCTGCGAAGCTGGAATGCGGACGAGAAGAGCACCCGGAAAAGTGGCGCATGCGACGAACATTATATTATGTTATACATACGTGTTATTATATGAATGTGACGAGTGCTCGTGATATAGCTTATGATGGAGGTTGATAGGATGATCTGGTGAGGTAAATTTTCGATAACGCAGACGTCACGTTATTGCAAATTTACAGGCACTTGATAATTCTAAGAACATCTATCGTGAGGGTATCTATGCTATTAGGTTGTTGTATATATATTTATATATATAAATAATGGATAAGGGTTTTTCATTCTTTTGTTGTTACGGATGTGATTGCCAATTCTCCCCTGTTCGTGTCATTTGTGACTTTGCTTTTCTTAAACCAGTTTAAGATCTTGATGATCTTGTTTCTTGAGCTTCTAAGGTTCATATTATAGAACCTAGTTATATCTATAGAGTATGATTTGCATCTATCTTCTTTTGTATTTGTGGTCTTCGACATTCAATCATAAAGGAATTTAATTTTTGTTGATTCCTTATTCTTCTCACCAAATTAGACACGCCTTTTGTACACGTGTCAATTGTTATATGCTTGAATTCTTTAAACCTGTGAAGGTCCATTGTAGGGCTTCGCATCAAACAATTGTTTCATTAATGAATTGCTTTATCATTACGTTGCTCGTAATGTTTGTCTTCTAGTCTTGCTATGTTAGGCCATTGTGGGCAATGAATCCTTCGATACTTCGTCGATGAGTTTCTTTAAAGTCGACCTTTCAGTTGAATCGAATTGTTGGAATTTGATACAGCACCTTGCGGTGAATATTCAATCGACTTGGAATAATGAATGATTTTATTGACATGTCTTACTTTCATCAACTTGTTTGTTATTGCCTTAAATGCAGACACACCTTGTGGTGTGTAATGAAAAAGTTGGTGCACTAGTTGTTTCATTTGAGGTGCGCCAATAGTATTTGTTGACAGAGTTATTGTTTACACTTTGCATTCAGTTGATTATGGAAATTCACCTCGTGCCGTTTGTATCGGCAAATCCGTTGACTATTTTTGTTGTATTACCATTGGTTCTTGGATGATATCCCACCTCAAATTTTGAGGACAAAATTTCTGTAACATGGGGAGGATGTGACACCCGGCAACTTCCGATCTACACTGACGTGATTTTTATTATTAAAAATTAAATATTTATTTTAAATACTTCTAATTATTAAGTTTCGGAAGTTTACTGATCGTTTTTACAATCCAAACTGCGACCGATTTAATTAACGCGATTTAAACGCGTGTTCTGAAAACACGCGTCGGACATCGAAAATATTTATATTTATGCTCGGTTTTGTATTCCGAACAAAACCGGCTACTTTTTATAATTTATTATTGGGCCTAGAATAGAAACCGAGGCGTTTATGTTTAAAACGGGTTTGATACGCGGTATACCTCACCTACCAATAAACCCTAGCTATAAAAGGAAACTTATCCCCTTCCTTCTTCATTTTTCAAACCCGCAGCCAACCCCCCCCCCCCCCCCCGATAACTCTGCAACCTCTCCACCCTCTCTCACTCCTCGCATCTCTCTTCCTCCTCCCTCTGTGCAGCGGCGGCCGGCCACCACCCTTCTTGTGGTGGTGGCGGCGCGTGGTTTCAGACCCGAAAGGGGTTGTGTTGGTGGCCCTTCTTAACAGATCCGACGGGAATGGTTGTGTGGTTCAAGATGAAGGCGGCGGCGGTGATTTTTGGCCCAAGAACAAGCAGAAACGAAGGGGATGGGGTCGGGTTCAGGCCGGGCTAGAGGTGGAGGCGGTAGGCGGTGGGGTAATGGGGTGACCGAGGTACGTCCAATGGTTGTGGTTTTTGTTCCGGCGAATGGCGGCGCAGGTTTCTAAGCCCAAGACGGGCTGTGGTCATAACCGGGTTGTAATGGTTAGGTGGCGGCGGAGGAATGGAGCCGGGATGGCAGGGGCTGAGGTGATTTGGTTTGGGTTCCGATCGGGTTTGGGTCAGGTCGGGTTCGTTGAAAGCCTCGTCTCAGGTTCAGGATCTATTTAGTTTTGGTTTTATGGTTGTTTCGGGTGGTTGTGGCTGTCGAGTCAAGGGTGAGCCGGGATTCGGGTTGGTTGAACCTTGGTCACGAGTCAGATTCGTTGCTGGCCGTGGTCTTGAGCTCGGGTTGTGGCTTGGGGGTCCGGTTACGTATGGTTCGGGCTCGAGTCAGAATAGGCTTCGGGTTCGGGTTCGGGTCTGTTTGGTGGGTTCTGGTTCGGCCCGGTGGAGGTGGTTCGTGGTTCGTGGTGGATGCCGGTTTAGTAGGGTGGCGTTTGGTTGTGGTTTGGGTGTGTCGGGTCAGATTCGGTTTTGGGTTCGTGTTCGGGTTCGGTCAAACATGGTCAACGGGTCAGATCTGGTTGGTTCGCGTCTGGTCAACACGCGGTCAAAGCTGGTCAAACTTTGGTTCCGCTCTACACGTAGTTCGAGGTGGCTTCGGGTTACGCGCGTACGAATCGGTATACTTTAATTCGTATTTGTATATTTGTTGTGGATATTATATATGTATATATATATATATATATAAATACATCGATATTCATAAAATAGTTTTGACTCGCGAACGAACCGAATAATAATAATAAATGTTAACTACATATTATATCGGACGACCGGTAATAGTGACTAAAATGCGTGACTTATAATATCGATATCGGACTAGATTGGTTGGACTATAATATATATATATATTGTCGTGTCTTTATATAAATAAGTGTAGTTTTCATATAAAAGCGTCGAAACGTATAAGTCTCGTTTGAATTGGAATTGCGGATAAACAAATTGAAGTCTTGTATTGGATATTGATTTTTGGGAAAATCATAGGCGACTTGTGTTGCCTGGTTTGTACGTAAACAGAGGAAACTCTGCCGAAATTTTTATAAAATTTATAAGCATAAATGAAGGCGATATTTGTTGTATATTTCATTATCAACAATCTTCAAGTATTTTTGACAAACGATTTCTTTCAACATTTAAAGAAAAACGTCGAACGCTATTTCCAAAACAAATGCATATTATACACTGAGCGTCAATTGCGTCAACCTTTAAAGATTTTAGTAACTAAAACATTTCTATTTTAACGGTTTTGAATTACAAAACGCTCGGCTTATTTGAGAAAGAATTATATAAAAATTTATGTTCGAAACCTTTAAAGACATGGATTTGGAAGAGAAGCGACATTATTATTAATCAGTTTAAATAACTATACTTGCATTTTTATCAAAGAGTATCTTCCTAAAATATAATTATAATACGAGCTACGGCTCAAGATAAGTTATACGTTTCATAATATTGGTCCAACGTGGTTTATACACGAATAGTAACAAGTGATTAACTTGAGTATTAAGTCGCATAAAACATATTTAAGTCACGATCGGTTCGACGAGTTAAAATGCTTAAGACTCGGGTTGATACCCATTAGTCTAGATACTTGGATAAGCTATCTGTTATCCGGATAATAGGCTAGGTTTATATGTGTTAGACTTTAAGGTGTCCTTTGTTGTAATAGGGCACGAGGAAGTCGGTCGAGGATTCAGGCTTTGCTTGCTAGTTTAGCATGGAAATTAAGGTGAGTTCATGACCCCACTTTTTACTGTTTTGTAAATGTTTACGGGGTGGAAGACATGCTTCTTTTATGAAAACCTAAGGAATTCCAAACGAACAAGTTTTTTTTTGAAAAATGAAATGGGTGCGTGAGTGTCACGGCCCTGCTGTTACTGGTTTTACATTCGGGGAAGAAACATGCGTACTACTTACATCGTTTTAAAGATCATGTTATACTATGGGCACTTTATGTTACTATACGGCTTTTATGGAAAGTCCCAGGGGGAAACCATGAATGTGCTGGCATGCACAACGAGGGAAATGTGGATAGATCTATTGGGCCTCACAAACCCCACTCGACGGCGGGGCCGGGCGGGTGCATATTGTCTCTACCTATCGGGTTACCGAGGCATCAGTAGCCCAGTCATCTGGGCTGGTATCATCTTTTGGTTCATGTTTAGTAATGGGTTCCCAACCGTAGTAGTAAAAACACTTAACGTCTAGCTAACGTTCTTATGACATAGTATTAACGGGAATGATCTTTTCAGACTTATGGAAACTCTTTTATAAAAACTTGTGGAACTATTGTTGCAAACTTATGAACTCACCAGCTTTATGTTGACTTTTTAAGTATGTCTTTCAGGTTTAAACTTTGGTAACGGCACGGTTGGAGTAGTCGACGTATTGGGATCGGGGATCCTAGAGGGTTAGCAATGGCGTTCAGGAAATTAGAGTCTTAGATGCAACTTTCCGCTGCGCTGGCAAAGGCACCAAACGTCGCAACCGACGAGGGAAAAGTCAGGGTGTGACAAGTTCCAACAAAGGCATCTTCTTTTATTGCTGCAACATATTCAGAATCATCATCCAATAGGCCCATAGCATAGCATGCATTTCGAAATGAACTTTGAAGCTTGCCATCAACAGTAAGAATATCTTCAAATGATGTTGGTCATTTGACCTTGTTCAACAAAATTCTCAAAAAATAACCTTCACCAACTGAAGCAGAAACTGCATGAATGCGACCAACTGACTTAACTCGTTGCCTTTCTTCCCATCAGACATTATTTTAAAAAGCTTCATCTGTCGCCCAGTCTTGCTAAACGTAGTAACTTTAAAACGTCCATTTTCAGTTAGCTCAAAACATACAGCATCACCAACAGTAAGTCGAAGATCATTCAGGAAATTCATCCAGCCATCAGAAAAACAAACATTGCTACCAATGTTATGAATGTAAACATTCCACTGAAAATCATGAGACACGTACAGGTTAACTGGTCTGACAGGGAATCCATTAGGGTAGTGTGTCTTAACAAACGAACATGGTATAACCTGGAAAAAATATAATTAAAGATTCAGAAATGATAAATAACAATTTAAATATAAATAAAATTGATACTTACAGGAGGAGTAGTCAACTCATGTTCGATAATCTTGAAAAAAGAATTTCCTAGTTGTTGATGAGGAGAATGATTAAAATACTTCATGAGAAAAGTCTTGTGGCCAATGTAATTGAAAATCATAACAAACATGCCAAAAGATAAATCTTGGACCAGTTCTGACCATCCATCAGTAAAACACACTATATTTTCTATCACGGAAACACGAACGGACCATGATTTACACAAAACAGTGGTTATGGTAACCATTGTGTTGTTCAACTTATTAGTAGAGAAAAACTTATTCATAGATTCTCGACCAGTCTGCATATAAAATTTATTTAAGTATAAGCCTAAAAACTCATGTTATATACACATCTCTAATTATAATTGAGTAATAGAACACAGATAAAGGTTAAAGCTTACCAACACAGAAGCTGAAGAGTCATACAGAACCTTGAAAAACTGATTTCCATTGTGGTAAGACATGATGTAAAATCTGCATTTTACATGAGCAATATGGAATTATGATAAACATAAAAAACATATGGTAAGTGTGTAATGATAAACAAATCTTAAAAGAATCAAAACAATTCAGCCAAACGTATCTGTTTCAAATCTAAACATTACTATTGCAAAATCACATATAGATGGATTCATTGAGGACACAAAAAAAATTGTGTTAGTAAATTAAGAAAAAACATATTAATGAACGTTGGGCGAAAACTATATTGTAATCTAAATAGCCGATTAGTAATAATCCAGATACTAAAAACAACAGATAATTTTATCTGTAACCCTAAACATAGAATCAAAACGAAGATCGTAAACAGAGAATAATAAAGAAAAAAAGAATCACAATGACAAAAACACAATTTAATCTGGATCTGGAATAAATAAACGACATCAAAGAATCACATTACGAAATCGAAGATTCTTTAAACAACACCTCATATCTATCTTTTACCCTAATTACATAACGACAATCATAAACATACGCTGAGATAATAAAGAAAAGAGAACACTAATAACCAAAATCTTTATTAATATGGATTTGCAAGAAACACAGTAAGATATCTTGCTTATTAGGGTTTTAATTGACTAAACGAATTTGAAAACTATGATTACGAAATCTAACAATGTTTATAACATACAACTAAGAAAGATTGATACCTGATTCAATGGTTTGAGGATATGAGCAGCCGATCGAAGGTGGCTTTCTAGGGTTTAGGTTATAATCAAGGGTGAACTGATGAATAGCTAAATGTGTATAACAAAACCGAGATAAAAAAAGAGTGTTTATACCCGGGTTGGCGGGTACCATATCCATAGTTTGGGTCGGGTCGGAGCAACCATTTGATAAGAAAATGGGTCACTTGTCCCTAGTTACTCTTTTATTATATATATAGATATAGATATGTTTTGTCGCTAAATATCATTTTATAAACTCTAAATCTTCACTGCTAACTATTTAATATTCTATTTACTCAACATGTGTAATACATAAGTTTCTAATTAACCCATATTTTAGTATATAAAACCTCTAATATTTTAAGATTTTAAATAACTGATAAAATAATATTTCTCCTTAAATATTTATTAAAGTTAAGATATAAAGAGTTTTGATCCATTTTTTTTAACAATCAATATTTTTTTTTAACAACCTAGCAAAGTGCTGTAAAAAATACAAAGGAAGTATCGAAAAAACCAAAAAGAAGAACATGGTTTTGCAACCAAGTCGTCTAGCTAATGTTCATAACAGAATAACAGATCACAAAGAGAAATACTTAAGAATAGAAAGAAAAAAAAAGTGTCTTCTTTCCTTTAATCATGATGAGCAAACATTGTGTTATTACGTTTACTTTACTTGTATAAGAATTACTTGTTTTACTTGTTACGAAACCAATCTCACATGCTCATAAAAACAAAAGTTAGGGATCTAAGCTACTAAGCTAGGGAGGTTTGGGGCTGGGCCCGTACCAAGGTGTCAATCGCTTCTCTATTAAATCATCTTCGTAGACTCCTACTATTACTACTACTCCTACTACCACTCTGACTACTACTCCAACTCCTCATACTCCTATTCCTACTCCTACTCCTACTAGGACTACTTCTGTTGCTAGTGCTGCTGGTGTGGCTACCGCGCTACTACTATTACCACTATTAAACTACTACAACCACCACTACTACCACCACGTTATCTAGTTAGCTCGCCAACTTGTTATATTTTGGAAGCATGTATACATTGCTTAAATTTATTCTTGGGGCTATGGGTATATATTTTGTCTTTTTTTCTTATGCATTACTCTATTGTTCGAAGACTTAAATCTATTCGGTCCAATTTTTTTCGTGGGTCGGTGGAGGGAAATAGAAAACTGGCGTGGGTGAAATAGGCCCAATGATCTTTGGGTTAAAGTTATAAAATTTGTTTATTGGAATAGGGCAAGTGTCATTGATGAGTTAGAGATTAGATCGAGTAACGGGGTTGGGCTTTGTATTGTCAAATCTAGTTGAATGTTTGATGAAAAGGATATCATTCATTGGAATACTTTAAGAAAAAAAGGTGAGGAACGAGCATGATAGTATGTTTTAGATGGATTATTAACTTGGAGATATCCGCTTTGTCATAAGTTTTCAAGATTGGGCTAAGTATCCCTTGTATATGTTGTAATGGTTTTGGTGGCGGTCCTCGCTTTGAGGACGCGTCTTTTTTAATGAAGTTTACAGTTAAAAAAAAAAAGTTTTAAAGATTGTATTGCCTGGAAATGGATAAGAATTGTCTTATTTCCTTCAAAATGGGGAGTTAATGGGTGGATTTGATTGTGAAGGAGATCGGTAAGGGGAGGTGCTGAATAGGAGCAATTTGATTTACTTTTAGAAAACTTTGTTGAAAATATAATTCAAACATTCTCAAGGGACCATTCTGATAATATGTGAGCTGCATGGGAAGCATGTGTTCATGAGCCAACCGTTTGTGATTTGAATAAGTCCTATGTGACAGTTTGTGCTAGTCAATAAGTTGGTCGAGTATTATGCAGTTAGTTAGTCTTTTCTGTTATGATTTTTATGTATTTAAGCAGTCCATTATCATTGTAAGCGGTATTCACTTCTTAAGCATTATTGATAACCCGAGTCAGTTCGAAACCGTTCGGGTCGTTAACGAGACCGATCTCATTGAAAGTTGAAACGGTTCGAGTCGTTAGCGGGCTTGATCGAGTCCAAATGGTCTGGGTTGTTGACCGGCCCGTTCGGTTCGAAATGGTTTGGTCGTTGACGGACCCGGTCGAGTTACTAACGGTATCGGTCAGGCCGAAACGGTCCGGGTCGCTAACGGGCCCGTTCGGGTCGAAACAATACGGGTCGCTACCGGACGGGTCAGGTTGAAACGATCTTGGTCGTTACTGGGCCCGTTCGGGTCGAAATGGTCCGGGTCGCTACGGGAAGGGTCAGGTTAAAACGGTCTGGGTCGTTACCAGGCCCGATCGGGTTGAAACGGTCTGGGTCGCTACCGAGGTCGGCCGGGTCGAAACGGTTCCGGTCGCTAACAGTCCCGATCGGGTCGAAACGGCTCGCGCTCTTACTGGGCCTGTTCGGGAAGAAACTTTCCCAGTCGTATAAGGGTCATTCGGGTCAAAACGGTCCCGGTTGTTGATGAGCCCGATCGGGTTGAAACGGCCCGGGTCGTTGACGGGCCGGGGGACGAAACGTTCCGGGTCGTTAACGGTCCGGTTGTGTCGAAACGGTCCGGGTCGCCAACGGGTCCCAGTCGGGTCGAAATGGTTTGGGTCGCTAACGGGCCCAGTTGTTCACGAGCCCGATTGGGCCGAAACAGTCCGGATCGCTAACGTGCCCGGTCGGGTCGAGACGGTTCCTGGTCGCTAATGGGCCCAGTCAATTCGAAACAGTCTGGGTCGCTACCGGGCCCGGCCGTGTCGTAACGGTCCGGGTTGTTAACCAGCCCTGTAGGGTCGAATCGGTCCGGTTAGAAATGAAATATTTTGGATCCATTAAAATTTTATTTTTAAGTTTATTTTTGTTTTTTTAAATTAAATTTTTTTTTTCTTTTTTTAATTTATTTTCACTTTTTTAATTTTAAATTTTTTATTGTTATTTAAAAATCTTTTCATTAAATAAAAAACATTACAAATTACATCAAGATAGCAGGAAGGCGGGCAATAAGCTATGCCGCCACCCCTTTCTGAATAGCAAACCCTAACCGACTAAAAACGTAACCTAATCCAAACAATTAAAATTTTTTATTGTTATTTTTTTTTAATTTTAATCTATTTTGATGTGAACCGATCCTAATCCAAACCATCCACACCCAAACCCATCCTGACCAAAATCATCCTAAACTATTTTTTAATCTACCCATCTTGACTCAAAGTCTCAAACACATCCTAACCCAAACTCATCCTGACCCAACAACCAACCCAACCTACTCATTTTGCCACCCATAACATGGACTAATCAATTTGACATTTACAATATATCCGCGTCGTAACGCACACGACTCTAATTTTTTTTTGAACGATCAACTAAAGTATTGCCGGGTACTCTGTACGCGGCCCCCAATGGCCGAAAGGGGCCCCAGACGGCCTCTAGTCCGTACGGACAGAGCCCTTCGGCCCACCCGTCTCCTGTTCCAGGGAAAACCCGGCCCACAAACCCGCCCGAAGGCACGACGGTAGTGAACCGGTAAAACCTGGAGGGATCAGGAGTCGAACCCATGACCACAAAGGTCAAGGGTCTCTCCATCACTTCCCAATCACCTACCCCACCACAAGGGTGGGGGTATCCATCACATGTCTCCCGTAGGAATTAAACCCGACTCTCCCAAAGAAAGAACCGACCCTTTTACCACTAGGCCACATGATCAGGATGCGTAGGAGTCTAAATGCTGGTTAAATATAGTGAGCTTATATTTTGTACCAAAAATTCTATTTTGACTGAGTCACGTAATTGGCTGAATATACCATCAAAAACTAAATTAATTAACATTAAACATACAATTGCGTGCACCTATGTTTTTACTAAAATTACCAACAATACTTTACCATGACGTAATGTAACTAATCAATGTTTAAAGACGCATTCACTACTTTGTCTATTTTAACATCTAAAATTTTGTACGATTCGTTTTTAACATTATGAGATTTTGGTTATTTTTGTAAAAAGGATGTCAAAAAAAAAAGCCACATACAACATTAAAAAGAAACTTTCATCCTTCGAAAACATCAATCTTCTCTCCAGTAATGAAGGCTAGACGCTTTAAATAAAAATTTAAAACTTTATGGAACAAAATAGAAATTAACGAATATGATATAATTTATAGTAATTATGATTAGCTCATGGTTATTCATAGATTATTGAATTTAATTAATCCAACTTTCATCATTTAGGGGCTGTTTGGTAGCCTCTTAATCAGCCTCTTAACCATTCAGGTCTGAATCATTCAGCATTCAGACTGTTTGTTTCAGCATCTGAATGGAATGATTAAGTGCTGGACCATTAAGCTAATAAAGGATGCTGAATGATTCAGCTCTTAACCATTCAGAGCCTCTTAACCATTCAGACCATCTTATTGATTCAGCACTTAATCAACCAAACAGCCCCTTAGTCAACAACACTCTCTAACGGACGGGTATTCTAAAATTTACAACATGTAAGAATATATTTATATATTCTATTATGTGGCCATTATAATCATTTATCTAATAAATGATCAATGACCTAAATACCCCTATTAGTTTAACTGGTCTTTATGTGATGGACGTAATTACCCTTAATGAACCATTAAATAGGGTTTCCCCTTGGGTGTATATATAGAGGTTATTAGGAGAGGTTAAAGGCTAATGAAACACCAATACTCTAAACCCTAATGCCTCCATCTCCTCTCTAAAAACTGAGATTATGATCTCCTTAAGCCATCCTAATTGTACACCCTAAACGGGAACCCGATCATCTTGTAGATCATGAAGTCTTCCCTCTCTAGGGTTACTGGCTAATAAGGTACATATCCGATTTACTTATTCATGTTTATGTATTATTATCAAAGAATTGATCAACATGTGGTATCAGAGCATATGTTGATTATATCAATTCTTATTCGAATTGCAATAATTAAATCAAATATAAAGTTTTGATTAATCGGAAAAATACAAAGTATTTTTTGATCAACAGAAAGTTTTGCGAATGATTCACGAAGTATTTTTTTTATTTATTGTGAATCACGAAAAAAAATTACAAAGTAATTTTTGTAATCCAGGAGGTTCGGGCCCTGGCTCAAGCAGTGGGCTTAGATCATGCCCCTTCAAGCATTTCCATGAGTGTAAAGATGGTAAACCGGGGTTTTCGGGGTTTTTCCGCCTTCTCGAGCACATGCAGAGTCTGCATTTCAAGACAGAAAATCGGAAGGCGTCATTGCGATATGCCATGTCTCAAGATCTGGACCTGTTTATGGATGTTGGGGGCGCCCTTCAAGATGGGGCCAAATGGCTATGTGGGAGGTGCATGGTGATGCATGCTCTTAGCAAAAGGTGTAACCACGGCGTTGATGATGTCTTCTCCTTTTCTTTGAATACAGGGGATGTGGAAGATTTCATTGTGGGGATTCAGAAACCTCGGCGTGCGGCTACTGATATGGAACCAGGTCCTTCAGGAGGGGTTGTCGGGGATTTATCCCTCCTTGAAAAAGTTTTCTCTCTGCCCATTCAAACTGTCAAAAGCATTCCGCCAAGCTGTCGATTGGCGTTCGCCCAAGTTTTGACAGGTGCCTTACGAAAGGCGGTGGCCTCTCCAGGGTCTGTATAAAGTTGGGTCAAATTGCTTTTATTGCCGAGGTGTACTCTACGGGTGGTCAAACCGTCCACTAGGCAGGAGCGGAGGTCTGGGAATAGGAAATCCTTGCAATGTAGTAGCATCCTGCAAGCGCTTTCCTTGTGGAAAGACGGTTCTGGGTTTTCAGATTTGGTTTCTTCCCTTTTTGATAGTGCGGGGGAGGGTGTTTTCTTTACCCAGGGTGTAAGGGGGATTAAGCCTTCTGAAGAGAGCCCTATTGTCAAACAATGCCTAAGAAAAGTTAGGGATGGTCACTTCACAGCTGCTGTCAAGGTGTTGTGTTCCAGTGGGGTTGCTCCTTTTGGAGAATCTACCATGAACGCCCTTATTGACAAACATCCGGTGATGCCTCCTCCGTCCCTACCCGCCAACTCTGGTGTCATGCCCGCCCTTATTGTGGATATGGATTGTGTGCTTGGATGTCTCCGGTCTTTCCCTAAAGGGACTTCTTGTGGGAGGGACGGTTTGAGGGCCCAACATTTGCTAGACGCTCTTACTGGAGAAGGGTCAGTGACTTCCACGGGGTTGCTCTCAACTATTACTGAAGTTGTCAACCTTTGGCTAGGGGGTGTGTGCCCAAGGGTTCTAGCTGAATTTATTTCTTCGGCCCCCCTCACCCCTTTATTGAAACCTGATAACGGGATTCGGCCCATTGCCATAGGGGCCATTTGGCGCAGATTAGTTTCTAAAGTGGCTATGAGGAAGGTTGGGAAGGAAATGGCTAAGTACCTTGAGGACTTTCAATTTGGGGTGGGAACACCCAATGGAGCGGAGGCGGTGCTTCACAGCGCGAACAGGTTCTTAAGCTCCTTCCATGCGGACGGGTCCTTGGCTATGCTCACGGTAGATTTTTCGAACGCCTTTAATATGATCGACCGCACTGCCCTTCTTCGAGAGGTCCATCAACGTTGCCCGTCTATCTATTCATGGGTCCAGTTCCTATATGCCCAGCCAGCTAGGTTGTATGTTGGTAATGACTGTATAGGGGCCACCACGGGGGTTCAGCAGGGGGACCCTTTAGGTCCCCTCCTTTTCGCCCTTGCTTTACACCCTATGGTTCTCCGGGTACAAGAAATTTGTAAACTCCCATTTCATGTGTGGTACCTGGACGATGGGACGATTATTGGTGAGGCCACCGAAGTTGCTAAAGCCTTAGACATTATCCGGCTAGAGGGGCCATCCTTGGGGCTTCAGCTTAATATTAAGAAAACAGAGGTTTTTTGGCCGTCTTGTAATGGGGTGAAACTTCAGGAGGGGCTTTTTCCCAGCGGGATTGGTAGGCCAGAAAAAGGGGTGAAGCTCCTCGGAGGGGCTGTTAGCCGTGACCCTTATTTTATCCGCGGATTGGCAAGGCGGAGGGCATCGCGCGCTGTTGAACTCATGCAACTCTTGCCCTGCCTTAGGGATCCCCAGAGTGAACTCCTCCTACTCAGGTCATGTATGGGGGTTGCTAAGTTGCTTTTTGGGTTACGGACCTGCCAACCCTCCATGATGGATGAAGCAGTATCATGTTTTGACAAGGGTTTACGGGAAGCCATTGAAGACATAGTGGTATGTGGGGGGCCTTTCTTTGGTGACCTACAATGGCGGATGGCGTCTTTGCCGATGCGTGTGGGAGGATTAGGGCTCCTCTCTGCGAAGGATGTCGGCATGTATGCGTTTATGGCGTCACGAGCTCAGTCCTGAAACATTCAAGACCACATCCTACGAAATAGCGGGGTTTTTGGCGCAGACTTGGACTACGTGCAGGCCCTCGAAAAGCTAAATGACTATCTCCCAGGTTTTGATATTGGCGGTTTTTCTAACAAGGACACCGCCCCCCCCCCCCAAGCCTCAGAAAACTTTGGCGAATGCCCTTTATGGCAAAATCGCTCAGAACCTGGGTGAAGTTTTTGGTCTGTCCCCCCATCAGAGGGCAGTTATTGAATGTCTGCAAACCCCCCACGCCCAAGATTTCCTAACTGTTATCCCGATCGAAGGTTTAGGCCAAAGCATGTCCGCTATTGAATACAGGGCCATTCTTAAATATCGTCTGATGATCCCAATGTACCAGGAGGATGACATCTGTCCGATGTGCCGTAAGGCCTGCCTGGATGAATACGGGGAACACACGGTTCATTGTAAGGAGTTGCCCGGTTTTAAATATCGGCATGATTGGGTTCGAGACATTCTGTGGGACATTTTAAGACGGGCTGGGATCTCAGCCAAGAAGGAGGCCCCTGTAAACTTCCTCTCGGATCCAGCAGAAGGGAGATCCACCCTACGACCAGCAGATCTCCTTGTCTTTGGGTGGGCCGGGGGGAAGCATGCTTGTGTTGACCTGACGGGTGTATCTCCCCTAGTTGGGTTGAGGGATAGTGGCTTTGTTGCAGGGCAAGCGGTCCGGAAAGCAGAGGCAAAGAAGGTAGAAAAACATGCTAAAGCCTGCGAAGAGAACCAACACGTTTTTGTACCTTTGGCTTTTGATACCTTTGGCTCATTGGCACCGGAGGCTACCCGTTTCCTGACCAGGGTCCAGCGGGTTATTCACAGTAGTGTCTCGGCTCCGGGTGGACATGGTTATGTTTTTAGTAGATTAGGATTTGCTATCCAGAAAGGGGTGGCGGCGCAGCTTGTTGCCCGCCTGCCCGCTATCTTAATGTAAATTTCTTTGTCCTGGAATGAAAATAGGTCTATCATGGCCAAGATTTAAATAAAAAAAAATTATTTATATTAAGTAATTTTTATTTAATTAATTCTTAAATGATTCACAAATTATATAATGGTTCTGTATGTAATTCGTGAATGATTATTGAATGATGTAATTTTGATTTAATCAAATCAATAACGGTTTTGTGTTTTTTTTCTCTCTAGAATTGACTTTGAAAATCACGAAACTTTGATTTGTAGTTTTATAAAGTGTTTTGATTTAATTTTGCAAATCACGAAAATTGCTATAAATTGGTTAAAACCAGGATTAAAATTTGTTTCCAAAAATTTTGGGAGTAACTTAATCTCCAAGTTTTAAATTAAATGTTTATAATATATTTTCGAAATCTTTGGAGATTTACTGAAATCCCTTAATTAATTGAAACGGATTTTCTAAAATCCCTAAATTATAGCACTAATGGGATTAAGGTTCTCGCATTCAATTATTTACGGATTAACATTTTTCGAAAAGTTGTTCTCAAACAGGTTTCCGAATTCAGGTTCATGCACCAACAGTTCTCGATTTTCTGTTTTCGAAAACCTAAATTCGAGAACCTAAACCAAAATCGAGAACCATTACTAAATTCGGAACCATTACTGAATCCGAGAACTCTCAAGAATTCGAGAACTAACTTGTTTTTCCGGGAACCTAACTAATTTCCGAGAACCAAAGGCCACCCGAGAACTCAATTTTTACTGAGAACTATGACAAGTTCGAGAACTAACCATTTCTCGAGAACTTCCTTGTTTGGGAACACTAACTATTTTTCTCGAGAACCTCTTTTCCCGGGAACTAAACCTACTTTCCCGAGAACTGGTAATCTAAAATTTTCTCGGGGTTTGCTATTAATTAGTTTATTAGTTTAAAAAAACCTTAACTAATATGTTTTCAAAACCTAAATCAATAAACATTTTGTTTCACTTTGATAACACTTAAAAGGTCCCACTTCTGCCCAAAGGTGATGTGCTACCTTAACATAGTTATCTAAGTCTAACTAAGCATACCAAATTAGTTTTGCCTAATTAACAAGAATGTCTCACTTCTGTCCAAAGATGATGTGTTACATTCATGCCTTGTAAAACTAAATTGTGCCTAATAAATTAAGTGTTCCACTTCTGCCCAAAGGTGATGTGCTACACTTAATTGCACTTCATGCTTAAATGATTTCACTTCTGCCCAAAGGTGATGTGTTATTATTTTAAGTAGAACTTTTAATTAATCTATTATATTTTGGTGTTTATAATAGATGCTATCACATCTTCATCAAAACAATGATCCTCACATATTAATGATCCTTCATTAATATAATGATCCTAATTTTTGTCTGCCTTACTTGAATATCCGATAACATAAATCACTCTAAAGTTCTTCTAAAAGGTCATATCTCAAACTAACTAATCCACTCTTGTTCTAAAACTTAATATGATTTGCTCTTATTGAGAATTGATTATCCCTTAAGACATGACACTCCTGCTAACTTTTCTTACAAAAAGGAATTTATTTTCATTAAGAAGTGGGATAAGTCATATAATGTCACTTATGGTAATCAAGAACTCAAATTAATGATTGCTATCAGGGGAGCCACTAAAAGATTCTGAAATTCCTAAGACTAATTTTGTTTTTTTTTGGAAGAATCAAAAGAACTCTTAAAGAAGCATGCAATAAATCTAAGTCAAATAATAACGTTAGGTGACATTCGTGAATACATCATAACATGGCTTATTAACCTAAGGGCTTATTCATGTAATCGACAAAGATTTTCAGTGCGTTATACAATAACTTTTCCATTAGTATGCTTAGATGCCTTATGAATCAACTACAGCACTCAGAAGTACCAAAGAAAAATGAGTGTGTTGATAGCAACATACGTACAGGAAGAGAAACGCCTAAAACTGAAAAAAAAAACAGATGTTATTCACCTTACTACCACTACAACTTAAAAAGTGGAAGATAACTTACAATAGAGAGGATAGTTTTAAAGTCCGGAAACAAAATACATGTACTGCTTCTAGCTCTAACTTCTCAAAGCGGATGTCTCACTACGAAACTATGTCATTAGACTAGGCACAAGCAATGAGATAATCCATAAGCCAAGGAAACAGCTGGCTAAGTTGAGTAGTAGAAAATCAATGATATTTGACTCCACAAATATAAATATTCCAATTAACACATGATTGTTGTAGTTCTATTTGTTTCCTTACCAGATTTCAACAAATACTTAAGATGGGAGTAAGTGGCGAATTTATTGTTAAGGTTGAAAAAACCATTAATAACTGATCTTTGTATTAGGCTTTATGATACCTTACGATATTCTGGATATTACTCAGAATTTTAGTATCAACACTAAAGCCACACTTTGATAGTTATGAGTTTTATGACCAAAACAAAGTCACTATTAACTTAAACTCTCATATTATTTGTTGTCATTATATGAAGTCTGAACAGAAACCTTATTAAATAGAACATGATGATACACATATTTTCACAACTTTGTTATCATGAAAAATGAAAATTTAACAAAGGATAATGAGACCTATACACTTCATCCATTAAGACCAAATTTTTTCATGAGCAATCATGAATAGGTCAATGAAGGATGTTTTGTTATCAAATCTCATTCTTAGTGACTTTAAAGCATGTGTTAAATGCCCTAAAATTTAAAATGGCAGAAGGAATAAATGGGTTTCCATCATATGGTATAATTAACTAACATTAGTGGAGCTTAGAAAAATATCGACTTGTATCTAATCTGTTTCATACGGACCTAAGTTTCAAGAAATCAATTCATATATACTTAAAGGGTTTCCATCTAAATATGTCCTTAAAATTTCTTATGAAATCTGGACAATAAGGAAATCAAGTATAAAATATATGAAATATTCCCATTCACATGCATCGCTAAAACTTATCATATGGAGTTCCTAAAGACCTAAAAGATCAGTGGGAGTATTAAGTGTCCTAATTATAACTTGCATAAGTTGCAAGAGGTGGGGGAAGTGACAATTTTGATCTTATCTCAAATTACACCTCTTGTATGACACTGCTCTATCACAACTTGTCTCCTTAAAATATAATGATACTCCTAATAAAGTTTCATTGATGCCTAACTATGGGAAGAACTTAGATTTCTTACAAAAACTAAAGTAATCCTCAATAAGAGAAACTAACAAAAACATCATTGAGTTGTTTCTCTATTAGAATCTATTGGTCTTCCAATCTTAGACCTTATGCATGCTAAGTTCCTAAAGATTTCTAAGTTTAGTGGGAGCAGTAAAAGTCCTTATCATGACTTGCCAGAAGTACAAGAGGCGGGGGGAGAGACTCATTAAATTCTACTCCGAATTTAACTCTGATTACACCTCTTGTACACCATACTGCACCAACTCTTATACACTTAGAAAATAATATTGCTCCTTATTTACCTGAGAATGAAAGCACCTAACCAAGAGCTAATTCATAAAATTGCATATGTATCCTAATAAACCCAATAGTTAACTCAGGAGGTCATCTAGGTCTAAAAGGCCTACTAACTTTGATGATTAAGTACCTTACCTGAATAAAGTTGAAATGGATGTTTGGAAAGTTTACTGATCCTACCGCTTCTAATTATATCATCGGCATCAATTAAATCTTCTAAATAGGACAAAGCTATTATTGGCAAGCTTTGATTCCATGAATTAGAATAACGTTTGGATTTGGTTGAATTACCTAAGGGTGTTCATAACTAAACTAAATCTGAATGGAAACGTTATCACACTAAAAGTATGATTGATTGCTGAGGGTTATACTCAAGAGGGAATAAATTATCAAAGAACCTTCTTACTTATCTTGCAAAAGGTTTCTTTGAGGATCATTACCGTTCTAGTAGCTTATAATAATTTAAGAGCTACATTAGATGGACATTAAACAACTTTCCCTTACATTGACCTACATGTTCATAAAATAACCTGAAAGTTCTAAACTGAAGGTCTAGAACACTTAGTTTGTAAGTCAATGAAATCCATTTATGGGTTGATGCAAGCATTTAAACATGATGAAATTATAATGCAATTCTTTTCATCAAGTACTAAGTGGATTAATACACCTACCTCAAGATGAGTGGGAGCAACTAATGTAAACTTGTCCTTATATCGATAACATTCTTTTGACAAGTATATGTTACGTTAGTCAAATCATTGTTCGCGCATACTTTGACATAATGAATCTCGGAGATACCTCTTATGTTATAGGAATCAAAATTCACCGAGATAGACTCAACGAGACATTTGTTTTGTCTCTAAACGGGTCCTTACACATGTACCATACAAAATTGCTCTCCTTTAGAGGCTAATAGGATAATTGAGATTACTACCTTATTCTTCATTAATTAGAAGCCTTATGTAAGTTTAAGTCTATACTCGTTTGGATATTGCTCATGTTGCTGAACACTAGACTCGTCTAGATTATTGTGAAGCATCTAATAAAGTATTACAATATCTCTAAGAAACGGGAGACTATAGTTTAAAGAAGAAGTGAGAACTTGAAACAATTGAATACTCTTATTCTAACTTTGTTGTATGTCAACTTTGGGATATATCCTTATTTCAGCAGACAAAACTTATCTCATGGAGGAGTCACAATGAACTGTTAATAACAACCTAAATAATGACATAATATGTTGCTTATCACAACGCAGCTGTCACTAAATGTTGTTGGAATTTTATCAGTCGACTCATAATTAATAACTCCATCTAAATTCTATATTGAAGACTTACTGTGATAAAGTTAGCTACCCTGTTTTCTCGAACAGTAACAGTTCGAGCGGAGCTGCATTAGAAATTCGAAACAAAATTGACTATTCACTTATTTTATGAACAAGTAGAGGAAACTAATTTTTTATATCGAATTCATTCATGATATGCTTATGGATCCAATAACTAAAGGTCTATCACCCATAAGTCTCTCTAAGGGCCTATAATAGAGACGGGTTTTACTAATGACCATGTACAACTGCATATTGCACTATGAATGACTAATTATTAATTATTCCTCATTCGTTTAATATTTGTTTGTCTCTAAATACGTTCATGCATGCCTAAGGACGTATAGACACTAACTATACAAATTAACGTTAAGGGCTTACTTGTCATGATCCTAATGTTAAGTTTTAAATTTGGGGTGTAGTATGATTAATGGGGGTCCTGAGTTGAATAACTGACTCAACGACTGTATTTCTCTGCTACATTTTTGGGTTTAAAACTAAAATGAGTGTTAACTCCTGATCAGGCTTATCTAACGCTCATAATAAATGATTACTCGGCCAAGTGGGAGAATGTAAGAATATATTTATATATTCTATTATGTGGCCATTATAATCATTTATCTAATAAATGATCAATGACCTAAATACCCCTATTGGTTTAACTGGTCTTTATGTGATGGACGTAATTACCCTTAATGAACCATTAAATAGGGTTTCCCCTTGGGTGTATATATAGAGGTTATTAGGAGAGGTTAAAGGCTAATGAAACACCAATACTCTAAACCCTAATGCCTCCATCTCCTCTCTAAAAACTGAGATTATGATCTCCTTAAGCCATCCTAATTGTACACCCTAAACGGGAACCCGATCATCCTGTAGATCATGAAGTCTTCCCTCTCTAGGGTTATTGGCTAATAAGGTACATATCCGATTTACTTATTCATGTTTATGTATTATTATCAAAGAATTGATCAACAATTTACAACATTCATACAATGTGTATATTGAAGATCTCGATAACATTTTATTCAACTGGGAATAGTAATCGCGAAAGTTGATTAATGCATAAAAGTTGATTAATTCATGTACATGATAACTCAAATTTTATTATTTAGCTTGTGCAATTAAAATCTTTTCTTCATTGTGTATAATCGGCGATTTTTTTTTTTTTTTTTTTTTTGAGAAAATAAACACTAGGAAAATAGCCTCAAACCATCTAGGAAAACGAATTCTTGACTTGAAAAATGTAGTACAACACAACACAAAAAAATTTGTAGTTCTATCATGCATGTAATTTTTTTTTTTACACATGTAATTTTCTACCCACTACCTTTACCCACCCACCACCGCCGCCATCCAACACCACCCAACGCAGCCCACCACCGTCACCCACCCACCGCCGCCTCCACCGCCTGCCACTATCACTCACCACAATTCCCTTTACCCACCACTATCGTTGCCACCCACCACCACCCACCGCCACCGCCACCTCCACCCACCACCGCCACTACTTACTATCGTCACCCACCCATCATCACCGCCATCCACCTCCACCCATCGCCACCGTTGCCACCACCCACCAATGTCGTCGCCACCACCACCCACCACCATCATCGTAACCCACCACCACGCTACCGCTATACACCACCACTTACCATCACCGCTACCAACCAACACCCACCACCGCCACTACTCACTATCGTCACCTACCCACCATCACAACCATCCACCTCCACTTTCCACCGCCGCTACAGCCACATATCACCACCCACCATCACCGCCACTGACCACCACCCACCACAACCACTCACCACCAATTTTATTCCTTTGTCTTTTCCTGACTATCCAACAACACAAAGTAATGTTCTGTTTCATTCCCACATGGCAACCAAACAAGACATGTAATGGTAATGATCAATTCATTACCTCATCCATTACATTCCCTCATCCATTCCATTACCCCATACCAAACAGACCCTGAAAGTTAAATTAAACTCCCCGGTCACACCCCTATAAAATATTTGTTGGGTTCGCCACGGACAACAACTCTCAACTTTCAACTTATTTCATCTAGCACTCCCAAATTAATCCAATCCTAACCCGGTTAGTTTCTTTTGAAGATATCGCCTTTTTTAGGAGGCAACTTATGTGGAAAAAACATCAGCTTTTTTTAAGGAAAAATCTTAAAAACCCATCATTCACCACCATCACCACTATCTCAGATTCTCAGTCATGGTTCACCATCACCATACTTCACACCCACCATCCCCACCGCTCCTCGCCGTCATCTAACTCCATTACCACCGTACAATGCACAACCATGTTCTCTATTTCTCTCAGGCAGATACACCACCCACCCCCGCCACACACCACTACAACCCCGTCGCAAAACCACCACAACACTATCACCCCTTCACAAAACCATCACGCCACCATCCCTTCACTGAACCACCACAACACCATTATTTAGTCACAACGAACCACCATGTTGTCACAATGAAAAACCACACCACCACCAACATAACCTTCAACCACGCAGTCACCATCATTGCCACTACTGCAACCACGTCACCCATCATCACCACCATTAGATCTCAGTACAATCAAAACTCTAACACTTTATTTGAGAGTTAAAGGTACGATGGTGGTAAGAATTCGACGGGTACCAGTGGTGGGAATTGAGGGGTGACAGATGGTGGTGGAGTAGTTTGGGATGGCCGCTGTTGATGTGGTGGTGTGGTAGTTTGGTGGGAATAGGAAGCCAAAGAGAGAGGGAGGGGGGAGAGAAAGAAAGAGATAAGGTGGGGATTGCGGGTTAGGTGGGTTTTTATAGTTATTTTTATTCTTTAATTGCCCCATAAACTTCCAGCTCATCGAAAACAATCACGCCATTTCTTAAGTTGGGAATTTTACCGGTCAAAGGATGAAAGTTAAGGTTATTTAAATCTAATAATCCTTATTCCATGAATAGTAACTCTCCTCACAAAACTTGGGTGGCCTTTTTGTTATATAGTATAAAATACTTCGTAACTTATTGTTAATCTTCTAATTAACAAGATTTTGGTGCTTTATAGGTTTTTACCAAAAGCTTGGGGGTGTCTCAAAAACGTTTTGCATGTACAACGTGGTATGCATTAGGTACACTCCTTCATCCCCTGGAATGGTTTACCCCTACTCTCCCTCTTTCTTAAAACAACCCACTCATCACAACCACCACCTCTTTGGCAGCCTTCGAGCCTTCTGCGACGACGTTGCTAATACCGTATTCTATTTTTCATAAATTTTGTATCGACCAACCACCCGCTGGTGATGGCAGACTTCCAGCTGCTGGTGACGGAAGCAACGTCGTAAATCTGATGGTGGTAATGGGTTGGATAGAAGAACCAACGATGATGACTGAGGAATAAAAACGTTGACCGGCACATTACGGCTTCGGTCGGCTGACGACCAAACTTCGGTAAGTACCCTTTCTTTTTGCATGTTCATTGTTTTGTTACATCGGTTAAATCAAAAGCTTCTAAAATAGGCTAAGGTTATAGTATAATCGAGTTTGATGGTTGTGTGAGTTGTATGATATGTCATGTAAAGCATTTCCTATTTATACATCTTTTGATTGTCGATAAAACTATTTTCAAAGATGAGTTTTATTAATGAAATGTATATGACTTGGCGATTGAATACGCCATATGGTTAATGCCGTTTTGTTAAATTTAAAAACATTTTTGGAGTTAAGCGTTCGTGTGGTATTCATGCTTTTGTATTTTGTTGTTTTATATTTGTTATCTAATGTGTTTTAAGTGATGATATTTTACTATGATATGTTCTTTAAGCAAATTGTTGTTCGTTGTGAAAGGTTTGCTTTATTTTCAAATTAACCGAGTAAAGTGGAGTTGCATGCTTGGTTGAGTTGTATGATTTGTTCCCTGTAGTCAGCTGCATATGGAAGTTGATTGAGTGGATTAGAGTTTCAAAAAGTATTTCGCAATTTATGTGCTATGATATTTGCAATATGTAAAAGGGTCAAAATCAATCCTAACAGCGTTGAACAAACGTCCAAATATCGATCATAAAAACCATAACAATGACCAAGGACTCAATACGTTCACATAAGTCAATCAAGGGATATAAATCGTAGTACTACTCATTGTTATGTTCGGCGCACAATGGTTAATGATTTTGACAAGCGTTCATACAATTCACATAAGAATTTCATAAAGCACATCGCGTTATAAAGAATATACATAAGTTTAATAATAATGGTACATGATTCACCCCAAAAGAGTTAGAACAGTAAAAGGGGGTTAGATATACTCATAGTTTTGCTAAGCGCGATAAATCTAAACAAAAACTCATCACAAAATAAACTTGGGAATTCCGAAGAATTCAACCTATATGGACAAGAATACTAATGAGGGAAATGACTTAAAGTCTAAGGCATCTAGAATCTAAGTCATTAGGGATTGCTAAGTCGATTTGGGGAATTAGAGTTTTTATGATAAATGATATTAATATTAAGCTTGAATATCCAAAATATTATATTTAAATATAATTAAGGTCTATGAACATGATTAGGTAATATAAATATTACCAATTGAATATTTAACCAAAAATATTCCAAAAATAATTTATACAAAAGAATTTAGTTAATTACTTTTAAATATAATTGTAAATAATTACATTTATTAAAACTAATTGAACAAATAATTATAAGTTTCACAAATGAGTCCAATATTGATGATTATGACTTTGGAACATAAAAATATTCCTGTTTTATAAAACACTAGATTTATAAAACAAATTCTAAGTATTATGAATTAATAAATGATTTATTGTATTTTAATAGCACAAATACAATTAAAATACTATATATGGTTCAAAAAGGATATTTTTTTTATTGAAAATAGTTACATTTGATGAAAAATGATCAAAATAATTTTTTCACAATTTTTCTCATTTTATTTGAATTTAAAACTGATTTATTGAATTTAAATGATTAAAAAAATAGAAAAAATAACCTAATTTTTTTATAATTTTTGAAACAAATAAATTTATTATGAATTTATTTGATTTCTAGATAATTCATAATATTAAAATAAGTTATAAAAAAATGCTAAAAAAGAAGGTGGCCGGCCAAGGTCGAACCCGGGACCTAGGCCGATTCAATGTTTTAACACAACTCACAAACACCCGTGCACTAGAAGCTAGTTTGTTGATTTCTTTTAACATAACAAACTTATTCATCATCTTCCCTAATATATCAAACAAACAAAACCCTAACCATAGGTTCATAATAATCCGATGTAGACCACTTTAAGTAACACGTGTATGGGGCAATGATCGAAACGATTGACTAAACAAAACGGCAACATAAAAAGACGACTTACAATACGATTTGAGCCGAAAAAAATGATTTCTCAGTCACAATTTAAAGACCAAATTGTCAAGCTTTTGGACGTGTCTTGGAAGGTTTTTAGGTGTGTTCAGATCGTGTAAAGCTCGGGGAACGATTGTGGGTTGCCATTTTTATAGTGTTGTTCGATAATATAAGCGTTTTTAGTCGATTTTATGATTTCGATCGGTTACACAATAACTCGCGATTAATGCACAGTTTAAACATGATTAATCCATGTAAACAATGTTGTAACCGATTGATATTTATGGAGAAACATAAACTATGTAATTAAAACAGACTAAAGAGGTGTGTTAACCGGTTTTTATACACTATCGGAGCTGAGCTCGCCGGCCGGATTTCTGGCAGAAAATACCCTGTGATTTTAAAATTGATATAATATGCTTTAAAACTTATAATAATTCTAAACAAAAGTTTTGAACTTTATCAAAAAAATTTAACTTTATAAAAGCCAAAATATAATGCGTTCGGTTAAAATGCAAACATTCCAATATATATATATATATATATATATATATATATATAATGATCGAAAGAAACTCAACTTTTATTGAATTTGAAAAGAAAAAAATGATAGGAGTACAAGGGCCAGATTTGGCAACTTGATGAAAGATGAGAGTGGCGGATGTCACAGTACCCTTTATAATTTTGTTGAAAACCTCGGACTGATGAAGAACGTTGAAGTCGTTATTTGGACCAGCAATATGAAAGAAAGCATGCCATATCATGGATTTTGTGAATAAATAGCTTCTAGCATTATTGAGGGATGTCCTACATCACTATGTGTGAAATTTATCTCGCCATGCATTAGGGAAATTATACCACGACGACAATGTGTACAATCGATACTGCTAAAAATTCCAAGGAACCTATGTCTTTTTTCGTGGGCTGCTTATAGTTTTTGATTTACTTATGTATTGGTTTACCCAAATACTTCTTGATATATAGCTAGATCGCGCTTTTGCAAAATTTATACAGAGAATCCCATTATGTTCTTTTAGACATTTTCAAACATCCATCCCATGAATCATTACAAGTGCCATATGCAGATTGTCGAATCACCGACATGTACTTTTGTAAGGTAGTAAAAACCCCTTTTACTTCAGGTGTCCTACCGAATGTAAAAAATAGGTTCAAATTCGTTAGATCATTGGCAATGCGCACAAATAGATGATGACTCATTCGGAACCGATGCTTAAACTGATCATTGGTGTAAACAGGGTTTTTAGCAAAGTATTCGGCCACCAAACGTTCATGAGCACCTATAGAAACAAATTAAAATAAAATGAACAAATATTTAGAATAATATTTAAATCATTAAGAAAAAAATAAAATGAACAAATATTTAAGTCATCAAGTAAAAAAATGATCAAATATTTATACACTCCTAGTCTCTATTTAAAGGTGCACTTCGTTTTCTTGGGTGCAAGTTGCAACGTATATTTATTTTCTTCCTC